>VZRX01018922.1:0-18468 GCA_013398075.1 Notiomystis cincta
ATATCTATATCTATATATATATAATGTAAAGACAGACAATGAATAAGATTAATTTTATCCATGCAACTCTTGAGGATGAGTCTCCATGGCTTACCTTGGGGCAAATATATTAGTTTTTACATCCCTTGGGTTTTTTGATGTTCCCAGCCCTGTTGCAAGGATCATTCATCTGCTCAGGAGACCACTGCCCCAGCACTGCATCAAGTTGGAAGGCAAACTCAGGCTGATTTTCACAGTGGCAAAGCTCTGAAGGAGGGAAGAAGAGTTTGGAAACTGCTGGGAATTGCTAATCAGCTATGAGATTTACCAAAATCATTGAGGACTTCAGATCAAGCACATTATGCTGGAGCAGCAAAGAGGGGATGTCAGCTTCAATACCATACTTGAGTCTCAGTACCAAAGTGACATTTGGAATTTGGGTATCTAGACCTAAAAAAAGGAACATTTCTCCTTTACAAACCCCCACTACTCCTACAAATCACAATATCTATCTTATTCACAATTCAGTGTTAGGTCAATGGTCACACTCAAAGATCTGACTCTTCCAACCTTAATTATTCTATGAATCTAAACATGAGCTCCATCCAAGATGCCTCAGGGCCCAGAGATTTGGTTCAAGCTAAATCCCAGCTGTGACTCACAGTCTCACAGCAGAATTCAGATAAATCACACTGGAAGCAGGGGGGGAAAGCCAAGAACAAATCCCCTCTGTACAGGTGGCCGTCATGAACCTTACCAGTCCATCAGGGTAAAGAGCAGAGGAAAGCCTTAATCAGGAGCTAAATGCAAAGGATCTGATTGTAACCCACGTTGTGGAGGTTGGCCAGAGCCTGTGAGCATTTCTGAAGGCAGAGGTGCTGAATGGAGAATCAGTTTCTGCTCTTGTCAGCACTTTTGTCTGTGTGTGGTTTCCCCATTGCCATTAGCTCCAGGCATTTTGGAAATTGTATTCCTCCTGCAAGGCAGAGTGGGAAGGGCTGACAAAGTGGGTTAAAATATTGAGTAATGAGGATAATTAATCAAGGGTCTTCTGCAGAATTTCTATTTGGTGTTGGTTTTTTTTGGTCTCAGGGCAATGAGCAGCCTCCAGCAGCAACGTGGGCGCTCACAGGTTTTCAGGTCAGAGTACTTGACCTCAAGACTGCTGTCTCTTCAGGTTGGATTTGTTTCAGATTGAGAAGGTTATTAATTGGGAGGCAATCTGAAGGTTGCCTTGTGCTGAGGTTGTTGCCAATAAGGGTTGGGAGATGGTCCCTGGCTGAACAGATGTGTAGAGTAAAAGGATGAGTAGCAGGAGGTGAGAAACAAAGATTATATTTAGTCCTCAACACCTCTGAGTCTCTACCTGGAGCAAACTCAAGGCTTCCTAGGAAAAAGGACAAAAAGAAATATTTTTTTGCTGGCTGTCTATCAACAAGCCATCCTAAAGCCACCCTAAAGCCACCCTAAAGCCATCCTAAACCCATCCTAAAGCCATCCAGCTCGTCCTGAGCCAGTCTTAACCAGTGATCCATCTGTACCTGCTGCAAGATACTGAGCCCTCCTTGTACATTTAAGGGGGTGCAGACAGTGACTGTTTCCTTGGCATGCAAGGACTAAGCACACAGCAGCTGCTCACTTTTAATTTTAAAGGAGAATCACAGAATGATTTGGTTTGGAAGGGACCATAAAAATCATCCAGCTCCATCCTCCCTCCTGTGGTACCTTCCAATAGAGAGGGGAGAAATCATGACAATGTCAAGGACAAATAAAACACTTTGAGGAGCAGAATATGGCCTTTCTCTTCCCTTTTTCTTGTTTAGTAACTTGAGGTTACATTTTGGGCTGCTGTTCAGGAAATCCAACTAACCCTGGTAGGAAAAACGGTGAAGCGTAGCTGCAAGATAAATAAATTATTCAGGGAGCAACCACTCCTTCAGGCATTTTACCCCTCGGGGCTGAAAACACTTGAACAAGTCTCATGTCACTTGCATATGATATTACTGCTTTTCCCAAAACACTTTTCCTTCCTCAGAGAAAACAATTTTAATTAATTCTCAGAACAACATTTCTGCCGAGTCTAACTGGTCGAGTGTATTCATCAAATTCCAGCAGCACTCAGCCTGTGTCTTATAAAACTTGTCATGACTGATTTTTACTCTTTTTGCACTGGTTGTAAAGAGATGGATTCAAAGGCATTCCTTCTCATGCAGGTCCAGATTGAAGCACATGTTTAACAAAAAGGCCAAAGTGATGTATTTTGCTGAATTGGACCTTTTATAGGACAGATGAATCGAGTCCTTTTTTGTCATTCTGTTTTTGAGTAAACATTTCTGCAGTGTAACATTAATTATGGATTCTCCACCTTGATTCAGTATCACGTTTAGGCTGCTATTCCCTGTTAAATCATCTTCCTTGACATGTGAAATTCAGGCTGCCTTTGTTAGATTAAAGTCTTTTTATCTGACCTGCCTTTAAGCTTCATCTACTTAGTCATATCACTGGGTAGGTAACAGAAAATTGCCAATATGTCACCCAGTGGGTAAATCAATTCATGAAAGGAGGCCTAGTGCTTTTAGATTGACTGCAGAATGGCTCTTTTCTTTTTTTCCAAGCATATCTTCCTCAGCACACCTGGGTATTCCTCCTGAGGGCTCAGGAAAAAAGTTTGAATTGCCTTGTTCTTTATTAGCTACATCCCGTCTCCTTTATATTACAGGTGAACGTGATTTGCTCCACAGTGAGGTGTATTCCTGAGAGAGGGACTGAAAGGAAAAGGGCAAATTATCCTCCCAGTGATGTGGAAAGCAGGAAAAGAGCTGGCAGGAAAATTATCACTAGGAAAAATCTGGGATTTGTCTGCAAATGCTTGAGAGGCAGCACCGTCCCAAGTGGGGCTGGTTTGAGGCACAGGTCAGCCCCTGTTGGAGAAATAAGACCAAGAGTCTCTTAAGTGACAAGATTTCTTGGGTGCTGATTCCAGAATTTTTTAGCAAAAGGAAAAAAGCCCTTATTTTCAAAAAGCCCCCCTAAACCATCTATCCATGGATATGAATTGGTTAGTGAAGTGTTGGAAAAAAGAGGAGCATTTCTTATCTGTCCAATGCAAAGTGTACCGAAAACCTCTAAGGGCTCCATAGGAAGAGAACTCAAGAGAGCAGGGTGGAGTTGGATGTTTTCCTTGGACAACATCAGGTTGTGCATGAGAATATTTGGGGAAACTGAGGCAAGAAAGTGCATATAATGTCTTGCTCTTTTCTTTTAACCCATGTACATCATTTATGCCTTACAAAACAGAGCGATTGCTTCAATCACAGAATGATTTGGGTTGGAAGAGACTTTAAAGATCATCTCATTCCAGCCCTCCTGCCATGGGCCGGAACACCTTCTACTATCCCAGGTTGCTCAAAAACCTGGCCTTGAACACTTCCAGGGATGAAGCCTCCACAGCTTCTCTGGGCAACCTGAGCCAGGGCCTCAACATCCTCACAGTGAAGAACTTTTTCCTAATATCTGATCTAAACCTGTCCTCTGTCAGTTTAAAGAAACTGAGACTGTTTGAGACTCCTTCCCATGACTGCTGTTGACTGCTGATTTCACCTCCACTGAAAAAGGAGCTGTCAAAGGTTGGTGTTCTTGACTTCATCTTCTCAAGATGACACGAAGCCATGGGACACCTGAACTGAAGAGTTTTGGTTCACAGTGCCAGGGCTGCAAAGTGCAAGCTCACTGTACTGAGAGCAGGAGGCATCAATCCAAGGGTGTCCAAAGTGCAAGAGGCACAACAAATCCTCCTGGAGAGTTTTACAACAGACAATGAGCTTTACCAGAACCACACAAGTGTCTTTTAGTGTGATGGGATGGGTAGGAAAAAGGAGAATTGTGATCTCCCTGGTCTCTCCAGTCTGCCACAGTGCAGTCTGTGGAACAAAACACTGGGAGGCTCAGTTTCCCCAGGCTGCATCTGGACTCCGGAAACAGAAATCCTGAGCCAGTGGAGATATTTCTGCCAGAAAATGTTTAGCAGTAGCAAACTGAATTCTCAGCTTCAAAAGACTTTAATTTTTTTACACAATTTTAAAAAATTGCCTGTATATGTGCATGGATTTAATTTTTAATTTTTTAAGAAAAAAAGAGGTCTTCCCCTACCTTAGAATATTAAAAATTTGCCAGAAAGCAGATGTAATACCTTTTTGGCTAAAACCTCAAAATTTTTGAATAATTACCTCTGCTTCTGATCTAATGCTTCTTGCAAATGCTTTGAAAATACAAAGTAGTGTATTCCTGGTTCTGTGATTTGTATGTCTGTCACAGACAAAAAATTTTAAATCTTTGAAATTCTTCTACAGAAAGATTTTTGGACACTGTTACCCTTCTTGTTCTCTCCCTTAAAGGGGAAATCATGAATAGCTCATTAAAATCTATGTATTTTGTAAGTGAAAGGAAAATCAAACTGCATATATCTGATATACATTAACTTAAAGTCTGCTATTAAACCACAAGTCATGAAAGACTATGGGAAATCTGAACCCCTGCTGATTTTTGCTAATTCTATAAAGAGTCTATTTAATTTCCTCAGGAAAACAAGGCAAATCTTCCCTTGAGGGCATATACATTTTTGAATGGGCTACAAGTGAGTCCCTGAGGGCTCAGTTATCACTGATCACAGTTTGGTCTGTTGGATATTGCTGAGGGAAATTTAGTGTGATTGTCTGTGATCACTGGCATGTGCTCATACCCATTAGGAGACCTATTCAGCCCACTGACATTTGGTTCCTAGGAGAATAGGGTAGCTGCTCTCAAAACATTTTGAGTTTGCAGCATTTTTTTTTCCTTCCCTTCCCACTCCTTTCCCCCCTCCCCTCCCGGTGGCTTTTTTCAGGCAGAGGAGCAGATGTTCAAGATCAGAAAAGGGCTTGTGCAGGGAGCAGCCACACTGGGCAGGCAGTGCTGTATTCTAAGGAAATGCTACATAACAAAACCAGCTTGTCCTCTTCCAGTTTGGTTAATTTTCTCTATTACTCTTTTCTAGGCAGTTGCAGGGGTGACATAGAAAAACAATAATATCATCTCCATCTGCATCTATTGTGCAGAGAACTGAGCTTTAGAGACTTCCCTGTAAACCACAGGTGCTCTCAGGGTGTCACAGGTCTGGCCCCAAAATCACCAATGGCTTCAGGACTGGTGTGCTGCAGTGTTGCCCTTATCACTATAACTTCCCTTGATAGGGCATTCCCAAAAATTTCTACCTCTCTCTTGGAGATTTTCAGTCTCTAGAACTGGTCTCACTGACATCACAGATTAGTGCCAATGTAGACATGCAATGGGAGCTGGTAGTGGCACTTGTGTAGTGGGTGACAGGAAATATAGAACCAGTTATAGGTGTGTGAGAGGTGAAATACAGATATTTCACTAACAGAGCGTTCAGCCCTTTGGATGCAAGAAGCAAGCAAGGGCTGGTGTTCTACAGTCTCCAGAATGACAGGCTACATGTCCACAGAGGGGTCTGCTGGGTATAAAATAGCAAATTTGCTTTCCTATCTGCCAAATTTGGATCTAGGTCTCACTGCAACATCCTTTTCTCTGGGCTTTAATGAAGCACAGGTAGTTGGTCTCATAGTTACTCTTTTGTCAAGATGTGTAGAACTACAGGATAGGACTGGGGCAAACATCCTCTAATAAAACCAGCATAAAGTTCCAAGACTTATGTAGCAGAGGAAAAAAGAAAAAAAAAAAAGGAAAACCCAGCAATTTAACTTTTGGTAAAACCACTTAAACCATCAAACAATTTCTCTTCATTCTTGGTCTCACCTTCTGACTCTTACTTTGTGTTAGAATCAAAGAGACCCATATATTTTTTCCACTCCTACTTCACCAGTTTTAACGATTAACCATTTTTTTCAATGAAAGAGAGCAAGCTGTGGAAGCCAAAACCTATGTGGCTAATCCTTGCTTGTGTGCTTGCCTCCTGTAGACTTGCCAAATCCCAGTGCTTTGCCTAAAGACTTTCTCCATTAGGACAGACTGCAAAGCAACTTGTTTTCTCCTTGCATGTGCGTCAGTGAGAAGTTTAGGGCTGGTCTCCAGAAAGGGTGGGGAAACAATCCAGGTGTGAAAATGCATGCATGTAGATGCTTGCAATTAAACTGTAACCACAGTTGCAGACAGCATTTTTTTGTTTTATTTTATTTTTTTTTATTTTATTTGTTGTTGTTGTTGGTTTGGTTTTTTTCCCTTTCAGCTGTAGCTTTTCCATTAGCTGGTTTCAATTCTGCATTTGAGTACTGCTGAATTTCCAGCATTTATTTTGGTGCTGTTTTGCTCTGCTCCTTGCAGAGACCATGGCAGCCTGACACCATGCATCCATGCCCTGGAATATGGCATATTTGGTTTTGTTCCCAAAAATATTTAGGCCAGATTTGATGCTGAGGATTTTCTTCTACACATATGCTTTTCCCACCCTCTCCTTTTTTCTTTAATTCTATGCTTGACAAAGGTTGGGTAATACAGCTGAAATGAAAGAATAAGCTGGTAAAAACACCAAAAACCCCCCAACTTTAACCATTAAATATTTTGGTGGATAAAGGAGTAATCAGTTGGTACCTGAATGAAATGCTAAAGACTTGCAGCTGTAGTAAAGTCCGAGTCAATTAAGAGTTTTAGGTCTTTAGGAATGGCCAAAATTACTGAGGCAAGGGAAAAAAAATGCAAATAGAAAACTTCTCTACAGCTGCTTGGTCTACTCTACCATTCTGGGAAAATTTGAGCATTTGGGAATTATAGGAAGACACAGGGCTTGGCTCTTGCAAGTGAGGTAGCTTGGCTTATCATGGTTTGAGACATACCCAAGACTAATGGGATAAAGGGGCTATGCCATTGAAGTCCAATGACAAAGAAGAAGAGGAGGAGCAGAAACATCTAGAGAAGAGTCCAGGATATTTCTGCAGCGGCTTTCTCTTTATCCTCAGCATCCTGAAAAAGGTGGACACCCACTTCATGTTCAAGACAAATATGTGATCACAGTTTCTGCATGGATCTTTGATATATTCTGAAATTTAATTTGGGAGAGCTGACAGTGCCTTTGTAGGTCATTGGGAGAAAGGTCCTGTCTGCAAACACTAAAAATTGTGAACACCACTGCCAGAACAGAGAGACATTCCTTAAACATAATGTGGTTTTCCATTGGAATTGCTTCTCATCTTCAGAGTATCACCTGTTGCATAAATACATTGCTACAAAGGTAACAACTGGGAATAATCTTTTTTTTTTTTTTTTTTATCCTTAGGTTCCCAAAGGCAAAATAGTTCTGTGGTGTGAAGATACGACTCTCACCTGACACAGTGCCATTAGTTCAGCTGAAGAGAATTGCCTGTGGGCAAACATCAAACCGTGATGGATTAGGTTATGTTTTTTTCCACACAGGTGTCTCTGAGTAACTTTTCGTAAATCTTTGGAGATGAAAAATCAGGGAATAACTTAATCATGTTGTGTTATTAAAAAGATTTACTGAACAGCACCCAGTGGATTAATTGGGTGGTCCCTAAAGAGCCTAAAATTTGAAAGGGGGTTGCTGTGGTTGTAAAACCTCTCTTTGCATGGTGGTTTTACAAGGTTTTTTTCCTCCTCCCTCTATTCCACCAGTGTGGGGGTGATAACACTGCAAAGAAGAAGATGTTGTTGGT
The DNA here is from genome assembly GCA_013398075.1 of Notiomystis cincta. Classification (NCBI taxonomy): domain Eukaryota; kingdom Metazoa; phylum Chordata; class Aves; order Passeriformes; family Notiomystidae; genus Notiomystis; species Notiomystis cincta. The sequence continues at coordinate 7,662 of VZRX01018922.1, forward strand.
GACTTATCATAATTTTAAATTGCTGGTAACTGTCACACACTACATGCTACTACAAACTAAACTGATCTGTGCAGTGTGTTGGATAATGGAATGGTGCTAATTAGGAGACAGTGAGAATTACATCAAACCCATGACTGTCACAAGCAAAACCATGGAGCAGCCCAGAGAATGATTATAAAAAGAGTATTACAGTCTCCACATTGCCTGAAGGAGAAGTCTCATAAAGCTTCACTATAAAATTTATCTGACAGATTTCCAGGCAGTAATTATACCTCTGATTTATATGTGTTTAATATCACTTGTGCTATATTATTCTTTTTCCTCAAAAGACTCTTGGAAGCTTTTTGTTGTACTGTCATTCTTTCTTTCTTGAAAATGGAGCCAGGTAGCTGTGGTGTCACATCACTTTCTCAGCATTCACGTTAGACAAGGTTTTGGGTTTGTTGTGTATTTTCTAAATTTTAGAAGCATATTACAAATCATCTTCAAGCAACAGCTCTCCAGTTTCAAGCTGGAGTGTACAATGTGCACTAGAACAGGTTGACAAGGGCAGTGGTTGAGTGACCCTCCCTGGAGGTATTTAAAAGGCATGAAATGTGGCACTTGAGGACATGGTTTACTGGTGGGCTTGGCAGTGCTGGGACAACAGAGGGATTTGGTGATCTTAGAGGTCTTTTCCAACCTGAAAAATTCCATGCATATAGAAGATATTTAAACACTTCTTTGCTGCAGTGAGACCTATGAAGAGTCATGAATTTAACAGCACTCAGAATGAAATCTGTGAAAAATCACCCAGTGCATTTAGCCCAGATCTCTTGAGCTCTGAATGCCAGGTCATGCTGAGCACTGAGACTGCCAGGCCATGAAAGAGGGGAAGGATGTGTAATTCAGCAGTCTGCCTTCCAACAGGGCTCAGTTTGGGATCCCAGTCATCTCCCAAGTGTGGGTTAGCATTCTGGTGTCCTTGCAAGCCCCTGGGCAGTGCAGCTGGGGTGGCCACTGACTGTCTCAGCATGCAAAGCTCCAGGGCAGGAGAGGAGATGCAATCTGAGGATGCAAATGAGTGACTGGTAAACCCTGGGAATGAGGTGGGAACACCTCAGTGATTCTCAAGTGGCACAGGCTTGCAAATGCCACTCACAGGTGAGGGCTGTAGAGGGGGAGAGGCACTGTGAGAGCATCTTCCTCTGGTGTGTGAAGCAGCAGCAGCAGCAGCAGCACAGAAATGCCATTGACTAACTCACCTTGCAGGAACAGAGTCCTGAAGGGTGTGCTAGGATGTCTCCAGGGCTTCTAAGAAACACAACTGGCTGATCAACAGACTCAAAGAGCTGTAGTCACCAGATTTGACATTCATCAGAGCTCTAAAGAATTTTGAAGGGGGTTTAGATGCAAGAAGGGAACAGAGAGAACTTCACATTGCAGCCTACTCTGTTTGCTATCTGACATTTGGCTTCACATCTGGGCTTCTGGATTCCTGGGCTTTTTTTGGTGAGAACCAGAGTTCCAGAACATAATGTGAGGTTTCCTGGGTTTCGGACTGCCAGAGAAAGATTCACAGGTTACTTCTCTCTTTCCAAGAAAATACTGGCAATTTTTTGGCAAATTGAGAAAATTATGTGCAGACCTAAGAACAAAGCTGAGCAAGGTTGCTATCATTTATGATTAATGTTAATCTTCGTGGAGGTAGCCCTGAGGACTGAATCCCTGACATTATTTTATGGCTTTTGAAGTAGTTTTCAAGGCAGAAGCTTCTTAGAATGCATTAATATTCTCAGATAAAGATGAGACTTTATCAGCTTACTACTATAATTTTGATGATTTTTAGCCCACAACCCTCCAAATCAAAAAAGGAAAGCATAATTGTCCCCATCAACAGTGGTGACATGAAGAGAGACAGAAGGACTTTCCCAGGCCAAAGGATCTCATGTTAGACCAAATTTAAACATATTGCTGTCCAAACAACAGGACATTTCCTGGTAAAGGTGGATGGAGTTTGTACATTAAAAATATCCTCAGAAACTCCAGCTAATGCTAAATAACCTTCTGCTGCTCCCAGCTTTTGCAGAAGTCAGTCTGGTAAATGGAAGGATGCTCAAACACCTCTGCTCTGTTTGGTATTCTCACTTGCCCTGAGATCAGGCTGCATGGAAATATCAGAGATATGGCTCTCACCCACACATGGCAGCTGCTTGAAACTGTATAGCTGAGGTCAGTATTGTTTTCATACCCCCCACCCTCCCCCATTTTATGGATTTACCAGTGAGATGTCTAAATAGTTTGTGAAGCAGCTCCTGAATTAGTGCACCATTAGGCCCAATGGAAACCATAATAAAAATTTGTTAGTCAGCCTGGTATAATGAAATACACATAAATGGTGCATTTCAATGTTGACATGCAAGCTGCAGTTGCTCATACTCTGCTTCAGACTCTCCTGCCGAGGAGCAGCAACCTTGGAAGAGGGACAGTACAGAGAGAGAGAGAGGGGAATTTCAGAAATTCACCAGCTAATTTTAATCTACGCTGCAGGAGAGTCAGAGCTCATGTAACTTTGAGGCCAGGCTGCTGCAGCTGAGCTGAGCCTCTGTCTCAATGATTTTGCATTCATGTTGCCAGCAGACTTTATTTTGCACTGGCGAAACACCAGGTCTTTCCGTAGTAAAACCACCCCGTGACATTGCTTCTGGAAGACAACCACAAAACCTAATCCCTTAATCCCACTTGAGAAAGCTGTTTTAAATGGGAAGCAGAGTTGTGTTCGCTTCCATGCTCACATGACTGATTCTGATCTCAGTTCTGCCAGCACAAATTGAAACACACACTCTAACATGGCAAAATTTGCTCTCGATCTAGGCCAGATACTGTAATTCCCATCTGTGCATAAGGTGGCTCCATGCTGCCCTGAAAGATGCATCAAAGGCATGAGAGAAAATCTGTACCCCATTATTGGCAAAAGCATGAATTGAATTGGAAGTTATAATTTCAAAAATCCCTTTTCTTTTTTTTTTTCTCTTATTTTCTTTTTCCCCAAAACCAGAGAGAGGAGAGGCCATGTGCCTGCAGTATTACAGACTCATGTACAGGGTCACAGTGGAATGGTTTTAAGCTGAGAGACAGTAGGAATAGATAAGATATTGGAAAAAAAATCTTTATTTTGAAAGTGGTGAGACCCAGAACAGGTTACCCAGAGAAGCTGTGGCTGCCCCATCCCTGGAAGTGTCCAAGATCAGGCTGGACAGGGCTTGGAGCAACCTGGGGTGGTGGAAGGTGTCCTTGCCCAGGGCAGAGGGGTTGGAACTAGATAATTTTTAAGATCCCTTCCAACCAAGCCATTCTGTGATTCTTTAATCATGTCTGCTTGCTTTGGAACAAATTATTAGATTTTTAGCATGTCTTAATTTATAAACTGTTATCAGATGGATATGTGATAACTTTTTTTTCCAAATCAATATTCTTTATTGTATAAACTTTATGATAAATTCCACTTTGCTCTGCAGCAATGATGTAGAGATCAAAAACCATGACTCTTTTACAAGTTGTGCAAAGTGGTGCTTCCAGATTCTTTGTCCCACATCTCAAATGAGGGGTTATGCAATTGAGAACATCATCTGTTTATGGAAAAGACTTTGGAGGTCTGGATAACATGCCAGGGTTGTAAAAAAAAAAAAAAAAAAAGCCTATATAATTTTTGTAAATTAAAGGCAAGAAAAGGACAATCAAAAATCCCACTCTCTTTGTGTCAGGAATAAATAAAATTTTTGTGTTCCATCTCACTGCCTTGGCACATGTGTCATTCATGGAGTGGATTTCCCTCCTATTCCCTGTGCTTTTTCCATCCTGTCTGAAGGGCTCATGTTGCTCATTGGGTGTGTTGGACACCATGGGAAGGCAAAGAAAACTAGAGAGTCTCCAGGGAGAATCAGGAAATATCTGCTGTGGTTCATAACAGCTTCACCAAATCAAGGATGACATTTAAATAGTGTTTATAAAATGTATTTAAGTCCTTGGGTGAAGTGAAAAGACATTATCATTAATATATTAATATCCTGTGGCTTCTTATGAGGCTATGTTTTCTTTTAATCTTGAATAGAAGTGAGTTATAATAGTTTTTCCAGAAATAATCCTTTTTCTTCTTTTTTCTCTCCCACCTGTGGAACTGACACTTTTTTTAAACAGCCTCCAGCTGTCATCATTGCAACTTGGTGCTGACACTGCCAGGGACATAGCAGAGCTCCAAGAATGGGAATTCTTGATCTCAGGAAGGAAATAAGAGCTAACACCTCACTTCCAGCAATAGATGCTTGGTTTATCATATTTATTTCTTCAATTCCATTGTGTTAGATTAATTTCACCTTATTCTGTCCATCAAAATTGATGAAATACTCATTTCCTGATAGCGACTGGAAATTGTTTTCACCTGATTCGAAGCAGTACCTTAGATCAGGAGGAATTCTTTCCCTTCAAAGTATCTTTTTTAGAGCAGATAGATTGGAACCTAACAGTTTTAAGAAGAGGTTATTATTTGGATTAGTGCTGCAAAATGGTTTCATAACTAGTTTCCACAAGGCAAAACACAGAGTGTTATGGAAAATAGCACTTATTAACAGTAAGGGCCAGATCTGATCAAACAGAAGGCAGGGGAATGCTGTGACTAAACTGGGAGAGATCCCAACACTTGGTGATGCAATCCAGCACAGAATCAGATTGCTAGAAATGGGATGAAACTCACTGGTTCACGCTGCCTCCTTGAGACTGCTGGGGTTTTTCCTCAGAAAATGGTGTTTTGACTTCTTCATATGTGCTAAAATATAGGTTTTTCACTACTGCTTTTGTCAGACTCTTTACAGACAAAATTATTTCAACATTAGAAAGGGTTACTAACACAGGTCTGCTCCAGGACAGCAAATGTGGAATTTTCCTCCTCAATATTCCCTCATTTTATCCAGAGATCATTGCAAGGTGAAACAATCTTCCACAGATTCATATCTGCAATATTTAACCCTGATAAAAGTAGTATCAGCACAGAATCACACGCTGAGACTTGTAGATTCACATATAAATTTTGCTGTGCACAGATGGTCATTTTTGCTACATTAATTATCCCAAATCCAAGGTGGGACTGTTGGGTTCTCTCCTGCCCTGTTCTATTCCATCCTGTCCTGTTCTATCCCATCTCATCTTTCCCTAACCTGATCTACCCTATCCCAATTCCCATGCAATAGGGAATTCCTGAAATTTTGTTACTTGTCTGTTCTTCATGTCCAGCAGATGACTGAAACTTCTTAGTCTGATTCTGTAAAGAAATGGCATGGTGAAAATTCAAAGTTATCAAATTTAACCCTTTGCAATAACTTTCCTTGATAATAATTTTCAAATGTGATATTAGAAATCATGTGACCAGGCAAGGGCAGATTTGTGGGGGGGGAAATAAAATTGAGCAATTTTTTTTCATTGATGAATGATTTTATAAAATCAGGAAAAGTATTTTTTTAAACAATTATTTTCATAATTTTGTATGATTTTATCAGAAGTCACAAACAGCTTTTGTTTAATTTTTATTTTATACTTGTTTTCTTGATATTTGACCTTGTATGACACAAAAACTTATTTTCTGTTAGTAAATTATCAATTAATATTTTATAATCAGTTTTTATTACAGGTCCTATATAATAATGATTAAAATATCCAAATGAAATGTAAGAACTTAAGCTACAACATCTCTTAATTCTGCAGATAGGTATATATGCTATCTTCTCTAAAAATATCCTTTGCTTCATGTTTTCATGATTTTATTTTTGCAACTCACTTAATCTGGACTGTAGAATATGATGGAATGAAACAGATCATCTCTCACTGTTGCATAAAAAGTAAAAAATCCTGTGTGCTTATGCTGTGTGTACAAACCTGCCATTTGTTGTCACATTAAATACTGAAAATCTGGATTTTTGTCAGAAGGGTAAATATAATAACACAGACATACCTCCACATATAGTTCAGCAATTTCCCAAGATTTCTGAGTGTGAGAACTTAAAATGGAGATTAATAAATGTGTATTTAAATATTTAAGCACAGGAGTTCTTTTCCAAAGTGCTGAGAATATTACATTTCCCAGGTATGATTTTGCTCTCTCCTAACTTTGGGAAACCAAGCCCCTCATTAAGTCAATTAAAGTGTGGAAGGCCCAGGTTTGGTCTCGTTGCTTTTTGTTCATAAATTGGTGTTACAGATCATGTCAACACTTTGAATGACCATCTCCCTCAAACAAAATTAAACTGCTGGACTCAGAACCTGACTATTGTCATGGGAAAACAATAAAAAACCTCTTTTTCCATGCTTTTATCACCGCTGTCATTGACTACTGGCCTGTGGAAGAGCACATAAAGCACACTAGGCACTGCCTTCTCTCTGAGCCATGACCACCTGAGGAGGAAAACCCCAAAAGCTGCTTCTACCTCCACATTGCTCTGAGTCCCTGGGCTGCTGGGTGTTGGTGCTCAGTCAGACCATGCATCAGTTTCCCTGCTGAGGAAAGATGCCATTTAAAGAAATCAGCCTTATTATGTCCCAATGACAAGCATAATTAAGAATGTCTGTCTGTGAAAGGCACAAGAATAGAGGGAAAGCTTTTGTTCACCTGAGCACACTACCATCCTTGACCCATCCAGGTAATTTAAGCCCTGGCTGAATTGGACAAGGACAGGTGTAATTGGGCCCCAGTCTAGGCTGCTTCCAGCCTTGCAATTACCCTAATGAGGTTGTCTGTGGAGGGGTCAGTCGCTAGCGGCCACTTTGGCTGGAGCCTTCTCAGGCTGTCAGCAGAGGGAGAACAAGGAGTCCATTGGGTCAGAGCACGAGACGAAATGAATGCTGGTAATTGATCTAGTGACAGCAGCGTCTGTCCTGAGATGAGGGAAATGGCCAGCTGCAGAGAAAATGCCAAAAAACCCTCCAAAGGTGAAAAAAAAGGTCCACAAAGAACTCGTATGTTTCCGAAGACGTGAAGTTAGACGAATTTTAAAGGGCACCCAGCCATGTGGCCATTAAATGTGGGCATTCCACTCAGTTAGGTACAACCACGGTGACATCTCTGTCTGTTTTCCTGAACTGAATAAAACAGGTCTTTCCATGGGTTTTTTTAACTGCCTTCTCAACCCACTCCCTGCCAAAATCCCCAAATGCACGTGCAGCCACAGGTATGGATCCATAGGCAATGTTGACAGATGTAGGATTATGTTCTGTTGGATCTTTCCAGGAAGGCTGTGGATGTGCCCTTGAAAATGCATTCCCAATTAGTGGTGTGATTCAGCATGTGTATTTTGAGCTGCACTATTTCAGGTGGGCTGAAATGTAATTTTAACTCATCCTTCCATCGCTCTGTTCTTGTGAGAGTTTTTAATTAAACATAGTCTTTAATCAATTAAGTGGCAGCTGCAAGTAATGTGTTAGTGCTCTGAATGTGTCTTTAGAAATATCCAGACTTGCAGAAAATGCAAGTTCAAATAGCAGCAGGGAAGAGATTGACTTTCATGCTTCCTTTGAATTCCACAAAATTTCCTGTCTGGAACTACTCATCAATATCTTACCTAGACATAAGAGACAGGCTTTCAGAAACAATTAATCCCTCCTTACTTTTATATCTGTGTAGTAATTCAGGATAATAGAAATAATAGTAATAATAAATATTGAAGCTGCAGTTAGAAATGGCAGCTCCAAACCTTGAAAATCCATGTGTTTTGCTGGCAGAACCTACATGTTTGGAAAGGGCATTGTTGATTAAACCCTTTTCTTAGGGCTAGCTTTGACTTCAGGGCTAGCACAAAACATATTTGTCCCTATGCATAATTATGCTTAAGATTACTCTTAATAATTATAATGATAATAATAATTGTCATTACTCTTTGTAATTGAGGTTAGAGACCAATTTCTCTCACCTTTTTACAAAGCTATAACTAATTATCTACACTGACCTCAGTTACACATCTAAAATATGGTGTCTGTAAACAAAGTAATGAGCCCAGAATCTCCTTAGATATACTTTTTAATGAATTGAACAGTCCTTGTACATGTGAGAAATGAGAACAGAGACACCAGTAGGCTGTGACTGGAGTTGCCAAAAGAAGGTGGAGGTTACCCCAGCTGTGCTCTTCAGTCACTAGAGAGAAGTAGGTGCCAGCAGCAGGCAGGTGATTCAGCCTTCAGGGAGCTGACTACATGAGTTGGGTTTAATTCCTCCTGGAGGGAGCTCCTACCAAGGGACTCTGGTGTGAGCAGCTCAGTTGTAGGTGCTGAATATTGAAGGAGTAGGATTGGCACAACCCTGTCTGTGTCTTGTATGTGTTCAAATTTGGAGTCTGTGGCATGGTGGAAACCAAGATTGACTTTTTTAATGCTCAGTTATGAATGAGCCGAAAGCTTTGCAAGGGCAGATAAGAACTTGCTAGAAGGAGCAGGGAATGAGATCCCAGTCTCTTTCCTGTTTCATACCTTTAGCCACTACATTCCACATGGAGGCCCACAACCCCCAAGGTGCTGAGGTCTCACACCCCTTCTCACACACACATTTCCAGCAGGATGGCAAATTGCAATAATAGAATGTGAGCTCCCAATTTAGAATCATGAGTTGAACAAGCACATGGAGTGTCTGTGAGTTTAATGGCAGTGGTGACAATGCTCTGTAACTGGTGACCTGCCTGGCAGGGAGGCCACTGTGCTAGACATCAACTGGGGGAACTGGACAGGCTTGCTCTGAGAGCGTGTCAGGCTGCACAGACCCTGTAGCCACCACCCCTCTGCCCAAGGGAGTGTGTGACAATAACAATAATAAAAAATAAATGTCAACTCGCAGTATTTTTCTGTTTCTCATCCTTGTGCCACAATGCCAAGGAAGTTAGGCACAATGCTGGCTCCCAGAATGATGGATTTATGACTGCTGCTGACGCCTTTTTCCTCTTGTGAATCAGAAGTTTTAAAAAGCAGGCGTGTGTCTCCTGCACCAATAGCCTGTGTCCATAGGATCCCATGTGCATGTCGAGGCCCATGCTGAGCTCAGCTCAGAAACCAAGCACTTGTCCCCTAGTACAAAGCCTCACATGCTAGTCAGACATCAGCATCCCTTTTGTGCATTAAACACACTGAATACAGTCACTTTTCCCTACCAAACACATCTAGGAGTTGGAAAAGAAAGTACTTTCAGGGACTCAATCTCTTCCTGTATTTTGTTTTCATTTTATGCAGGCTGTACTGAAAGCAATTCCATTCAGATGCTCTTTTTTTCCCCTCCTAAAGCATTATTTTCTTTTGGGGTACAGACCTTATTTGGACCTCAATCATATTTTGAGGTAACACACTCCACTTATCCTCTCTGATACAACAAATTAATCAAACCAATTTTTCTGGACATCAAAAATATGTTTGCTGCACTGTACTGGTTTGGCTGGGATAATTTAATCAATTTTCTTTACAGTACCTGATATGGGCCTGAGATTTGGGTTTGTGCTGGAAAGAATGTTGGTAATACAGGGATGTTTTTCCTATTGCTGGGCAGTGAGATCTTTCCTGCTCCTCACCCACCCCACCAGCAGGAATTCTAGGGGAGCACAAGGAGGGTTAGAGCTGGGACAGCTGATCCTGCCTGACCCAAGGGATATTACAGACCTTATGAAGTCATGAATGATATATAAATCTGAGGGGGAAAAGAAGAGGGGAATATTTTGAGTGATGGTGTTTGCCATCCCAAATCTCTTAGATCTGATGGAGCCTTGTTTTCCTGGGGATTGCTGAACACCTGCCCACCCACAGGGAGTGGGAAATGAATTCTTTGTTTGGCTTTGCTTGCATGCATAGCCCTTGCTTTACCTGTTGAACTGTCTTTATTTCAGCCCATGAGTTTTCTCACTTTAGGCATGGATTTTCTCACTTTTTAGGCATAAGCTGCCAGCTGAGTTTAACCCTGACACTGGTGTAATCAGGTAGATCTTACACTGAGATATACAAACTGGCCTGTGAAACTGAGCACTCACATAAACCTCACCCCAAGTTTTGTCCTTTTGTTATTGTTATTTGGAAATGAAGTGAATTTACACATAAGGTTTTCCATCCACACATTTAGAGGGGTTTAAAAAATGTAACACAATGTCCTGAAACCTACACTTTAGTGATGAAAAATGCAAAAATTCAAGAACAGTAAAAGCTTTTCTATACCAATGTCACCTTGTTAATTAAAACCCCAAGCAGGGGCAGGGAAAAAAAAAAAAAGAAATAATAGCAGTCCATAACAGTGTTTAGCCAAAAGTATCACAAAATTGGAAAACCAAAAAAGGAATTAACAGAAACTAAAGAATGCAGAAGAAACCTAATACAGATTTAGAAATAGGTATTGAAGCCAAACCATATGGACATTGAAATGGATTGGTTTTCACTCCTTAGGAACATGCAGACTATATCCCAAAGTAGCCATGGTAATGAACACTCTTCCAGCAAACTGCAGCTTCTGGGCAGCCAAACCATGGGCACTGGCAGCCAGGCACTAGGTCCAGTTTTAACTTTTTGTTTTCTCTGCATCTCACTTTTCCCACTGGATATCAGACTGTTTTCTTCCACCTTTTGTGAACTTTTCTCATTAGCTTAGAAGTCTTCTCAGACAAAGAGATCTTCTGTTACATGCTTCCTCTGTGCCTGAGGCAAAGGGACCCCCAAACTTTGGTCAAAGCTTTTGCAGTTGCTGTAGGGACAGCATAGCTGGATCCCACATGGAGTTTAATTTGTGCACAAATTAATCTTACTGTTGTGATACACCTGACTGCCAGAG
>VZRX01018922.1:18723-41888 GCA_013398075.1 Notiomystis cincta
CAATCTCTTCCTGTATTTTGTTTTCATTTTATGCAGGCTGTACTGAAAGCAATTCCATTCAGATGCTCTTTTTTTCCCCTCCTAAAGCATTATTTTCTTTTGGGGTACAGACCTTATTTGGACCTCAATCATATTTTGAGGTAACACACTCCACTTATCCTCTCTGATACAACAAATTAATCAAACCAATTTTTCTGGACATCAAAAATATGTTTGCTGCACTGTACTGGTTTGGCTGGGATAATTTAATCAATTTTCTTTACAGTACCTGATATGGGCCTGAGATTTGGGTTTGTGCTGGAAAGAATGTTGGTAATACAGGGATGTTTTTCCTATTGCTGGGCAGTGAGATCTTTCCTGCTCCTCACCCACCCCACCAGCAGGAATTCTAGGGGAGCACAAGGAGGGTTAGAGCTGGGACAGCTGATCCTGCCTGACCCAAGGGATATTACAGACCTTATGAAGTCATGAATGATATATAAATCTGAGGGGGAAAAGAAGAGGGGAATATTTTGAGTGATGGTGTTTGCCATCCCAAATCTCTTAGATCTGATGGAGCCTTGTTTTCCTGGGGATTGCTGAACACCTGCCCACCCACAGGGAGTGGGAAATGAATTCTTTGTTTGGCTTTGCTTGCATGCATAGCCCTTGCTTTACCTGTTGAACTGTCTTTATTTCAGCCCATGAGTTTTCTCACTTTAGGCATGGATTTTCTCACTTTTTAGGCATAAGCTGCCAGCTGAGTTTAACCCTGACACTGGTGTAATCAGGTAGATCTTACACTGAGATATACAAACTGGCCTGTGAAACTGAGCACTCACATAAACCTCACCCCAAGTTTTGTCCTTTTGTTATTGTTATTTGGAAATGAAGTGAATTTACACATAAGGTTTTCCATCCACACATTTAGAGGGGTTTAAAAAATGTAACACAATGTCCTGAAACCTACACTTTAGTGATGAAAAATGCAAAAATTCAAGAACAGTAAAAGCTTTTCTATACCAATGTCACCTTGTTAATTAAAACCCCAAGCAGGGGCAGGGAAAAAAAAAAAAGAAATAATAGCAGTCCATAACAGTGTTTAGCCAAAAGTATCACAAAATTGGAAAACCAAAAAAGGAATTAACAGAAACTAAAGAATGCAGAAGAAACCTAATACAGATTTAGAAATAGGTATTGAAGCCAAACCATATGGACATTGAAATGGATTGGTTTTCACTCCTTAGGAACATGCAGACTATATCCCAAAGTAGCCATGGTAATGAACACTCTTCCAGCAAACTGCAGCTTCTGGGCAGCCAAACCGTGGGCACTGGCAGCCAGGCACTAGGTCCAGTTTTAACTTTTTGTTTTCTCTGCATCTCACTTTTCCCACTGGATATCAGACTGTTTTCTTCCACTTTTTGTGAACTTTTCTCATTAGCTTAGAAGTCTTCTGAGACAAAGAGATCTTCTGTTACATGCTTCCTCTGTGCCTGAGGCAAAGGGACCCCCAAACTTTGGTCAAAGCTTTTGCAGTTGCTGTAGGGACAGCGTAGCTGGATCCCACATGGAGTTTAATTTGTGCACAAATTAATCTTACTGTTGTGATACACCTGACTGCCAGAGTATATACAATAATAAGACATGGCCATGATCTCTCACTTGCCCTTATGCTCAGATTTGTCCTAAACAACAAAATCTGGCCTATTAAAACCATTAATGGGCAAGAAGGAGTGATTTTAACGGAGTGACATCTAAACTGCTTTTCCTCAGCTTTTGTAGAGGAAGACATTCAAGAGGAGCTATTCAAGAGACTTTAAAAATCAGATTGATTGCCCTCATAAGAACCCATCAATAGCAATCTCACTTTGTAACCACTGCTCATTCAAGCTAAACTTGCATGATTTGCACGGGGGAACATTTTTTATTCTTTGGGGAAAACTAAAAATAGAAACCTGAGCAAAGTAACTAAAATAATAATAACTGCATGACTGAATACTTCAGCTCAGCATTTACACTGTTCTCAGACAAATTAGTGTGTTTCAACAGGAATTAGGTTAAATGTACTGTACCTACCATAAAAACACAACCCTCTCTACCTTTCACATGAGGTTAATTGTTTTATGACTGGTGAATCTTTTAAATCCCTCAATAATTGCACTGCAGGTAGAAGTAGTTCAGGCTTCAGGACTTAAAAATTCTGATCTTACTTATGACTCCACCTAAAAATTCAATTAAAGAACAATTTAAATCTGGCTCTGGATTTGTATAACCTACATCAGCACGCTCTTGACCACAGCTTAGTCATCCTCATCTCACTCTGTGCTCCAGTTCTGGTTACCCTGGAGTGGTACCAGTGGAGATTTGCTTACCTGCATGTATTCACATTAAACTCCTCTCAGTTTCCACACCCTAGTTTGCACCTGTATCCTACTCAAAAAGTCTTTTTCTCTCATTCAGATTTAAGATTGGCTGGGTCTCACTCCCTGAACAGATACTCAAAATTGTTTTCAGTGAGTGGTCCTCTCCACCATCATTAATTACCTGTGGATGACAGAATGATTGGTTTCCTCCTGGGCTTTTCCATGGTTCTCCTTGCTAAATGTTACTGGAAATACTCTGGCAAATTATTATCTCTTTTTTCCTAAGACACTTTCGATTTTTCAACATTTAGAGAATTTAGGTGACATTCTCCTCCTCTGCTTTTGAGAGGTATTCAGTCCACAGATTGAGACATCTATTTTTAGGTTTTGGCAAGCAGGTGTCTCCAGGAAAGCTGAGTATCTGAGCACTGAGGATCCAGACTGCACAACCAGGCTGATAGAACTCGTAGGTATTTTTCCTTGCTCTTACTGGTCTCACTGGGGACATTGGAGGATAACAGGGAGCCTGTGAGCTCCTCCTAAAGCCACCAAAATCCCTGACATGTCAGTTCAGCTCAGGCTGAGCCATAGTAATGACTTGCTCATTTGAGTGTACTGGATTAAAATAAACAGTCTCCACCAACCTAAAGCATGTAACAGCTTAATAATGCCTTAGTAAGTCCTCCTGGCCTACTCAGTTGAAATTTGAAAATTGCAGATAATTACAAACAGCACAAAAGGAGTCTTATAACAGGAAGTGCTGGACAGTATTAATAACAGGTTTCATTAGCAGATCCACCTATGCTGTAAATGACAGCTGCAACAGGGAGAAAAGTATCCCACAGAAGAACAGACACTCAGCATAACAGGTATTAGGTAAATAAGTAAGCAAATTGTCCATAAAACCATATAAGAACCTTTCAGCTTTATAAAATCCACATTTAAGCTGTAAATAATGGACTCAGAAAGTCACATGAGTGCTAATAGTTATGAAAGAAGATTGTTACAAAAATCAAAACAAAAAGCTGCAGGATCATACAATAGTTTGGGTTGGGAAAGACCTTTAAGGTCATCTAGTTCCAGCCCTCCCTGCTGCAGGCAGGGACACCTTTCACTGCACCAGGCTGCTCCAAGTCCCATCCAACCTGACCTTGAACACTTCCAGGGATGAACATTTCCAAAGCTTCTTTGGGTAACTTGTGCCAGGGCCTCATCACCCTCATAGTAAAGGATTTCTTCCTAATATCCAATCTAATCTTGCCCTCCTTCAGCTTAAAGCCATTCCCCCATGTCCTATCCCTCCGTGTCCTTGTCAAAAGTCCTTCCCCAGCCCTCTCGTAGCCCCCTTTAGGCACTGGAAGGAGGTTTGAGGTTTTCCTGGACCCTTTTCTCTCCAAGCTGAGCAGCTCCAGCTGTCTCAGCCTGTCTTCATAGCAGAGGTGCTCCAGCCCTCCATATTGAGAAAAATGTCAGAGCTCTACCCAAGGCAGATAAACGACATTGCTGTACAATGACTTGTGGCTTCGGGAAAGAATGGGTACCTCAGTAAAGGCCATAGTAAGCAGAGTGCTTCCTTTAAAATGAATGAGCTTTCTGATCAGATCAAATCCATCAGAAGCAAAGTTTGGTCAATTTGGATGTGCAAAATCCACAGAGCTGGAGTTTCTCTTGTTCTTTCTTTTCTTGTTAAAATAAACGGCTGTACCCGTTTCTATTGGACAGAAAATACATGAGGCCCATGTGTTTGTTAAGAGCTGGTGAAGCACCAAGCTATAATCTTGTACACTTTTTGAAAACAGTTCCCCAAGACATTCCACTGTCAGGAATGCTTTAACTCCTCAGCAACTTCTGCTTCCTCTGTAAAAACTAGTAATGGGAAGAAAATGCTGTGGGATGTGGGTTATCTCACTTGATAAGTGCACAGCTGCCAGCAGACCGGAGCCTTCACTTCACACACCCCACTGCTTTTATTCTGACATGTTCTCCTTTATCCCCCTGTGGTTTCATGGGTCAGGGATAGGTGGAGGTGCCCCATGTTTTCAATTTGATGAATGAAATAACAGTGGAGAAGAAAGGCTCTGTCAGCCATATTTGGTGCATAGAGCATGAACAGAGAACACTCAGTGGGAGCACTGTGGGTGTGTTTGATTTTGCTGCACATGTAGTTTATAACTCACTCGAGGCTCTGCAGCTCATTAGTTTTGGGTGGGTCTCTCCCACCAGGACAAGCAGCCCTCATTTCATGGATGTTTTTGTGAATCCAATTTAATTCTGAGTGGATGCAGCAAGACTGATGGCATGGGAAGGTCATGCATTGGCAAACCTGACAGGATTATTCAGGTAATGCAAGAGGGCTGGTAGGGTGTTCCTTTACTTCTCATTAGTTTTAGAGAACTGTTGAAATTTGGATTTTTAAAAATTTTTTGACACCCAGATTCTAGGAAGAAAAACCCACCAGAGGCTTGGGCCAGGACTCTAAAGTTTGGAAAATTTATGCTTGAACTGCTCTATTTCAGTCCTGAAGTAAAAACCAAACTCAGACATGATATTAAAGAAGCAACAAATGAAGAACCAGCAACAACAGCACATAAAGAAGAGTATGGAGTATTTATAACTGGGAGCACTGAAATTATCACTTTCCCAGATGTCTTTTGGCTTTACCTTTCAGAGTTTTGAGGTTGTTACCCACAGATGGTACAGCCATGAGTGGCCAAGGCTGCCCACACCTTGTCCTGACCTTCAGGTATCACTTGGAGTGTGCTGCAGAGCAGTTAACCACTGTGAAAAAATATAAATTGACCCATGTTTAATCTGCATAAATCTTAAGACTGCAAGTTGCTCTGACAAGAAGAAAGTGAACAACCTCCACAACAAAATATGGAGCACATGGTGGAACAGGGAATTAATGGGGATCACAGCTGGGGAGAAAGGAGCCATGGCTCCTGTGTAGCTTTTGAGTGTCCAGGGTGCATCATGGGCTGCAAGGGTTTTAATCTGTGGGTGTGTATCCTTTATGGGTATGATTTTTCCCTTCAGGTATGAGCCCTTTGTTCACATCTTGGTCATGTTCACATCTTGGTCAGTCATCAGAATGATGAAATATTGAACGTGGACTTGCACTGGCACGAAAGACGCCATGAACTCAAGTCTGTATTTTCATCGAAGAGAAGGCT
This sequence comes from Notiomystis cincta, assembly GCA_013398075.1. NCBI lineage: Eukaryota > Metazoa > Chordata > Aves > Passeriformes > Notiomystidae > Notiomystis > Notiomystis cincta. The sequence continues at coordinate 24,242 of VZRX01018922.1, forward strand.
GAGCAGTGACTTTAGCTTGTGTACACCTATGTGACAAAGATATTTTTCTTCAGCCAGAAGTCTAAGAATATCCAATAAACAAATATAGGAGACAGAAAAATTCAGATGGAAATAAAGTAGGGTTTAATCATGAACCCATCAAATAACCGAAATGGCAAATTGATGTTTTCAAAAAAAATTAAAAATACCTATTGTTGAGCACTTAAAATTAAAGACTCAATATTTTCCCCCTAAAGGACATGTTTACCTTCAAAGTGGCCTTTAGAATATGTGTGGTTTGGCCTATGTGGTAAGTCAGGCACCCTTCTTTAGCTACTCATAAAACTTTTAGCAACTTTCTACTCTGAGGAGATATCTCCTAATCTGGAGACCTGGGTGATACAAGAAGTAACAAATTTAATAGTTTTCATTTTTCTTTCCCCATTTCTGTAGCAAGTAGATATAGTTAATAGTACCAAGAATGCCTGAATCCTGTCCTTCACCTTCCCCACTTATGCCTTTTGCCAAGGGCTGTAATGAAGTCGTGGGATCAGGGAGAAAAGTTTGAGTAATCTTCAGGCAGTGTTCCTTCTCCCTCAGAAAGAATCATTCCTGAAAACCATAATCTTGACCAGTATCTGGGTTGGTCTGAAAACCAGACTATGCAGATGGAGGTGACTGAACAAAATTGTCTAAGGTTACATTAGAGAAGACACGGTTTCTTTGTTAATTTATATGTGTAGAAATACATCTATATATATATTAAATTTTAATTGCCCGTTGCTTGTCAGATCCAGATTGGATCTCTTTGTTCCTGTTCTCATTCTCATTGCTCATGTTAGACCAACCCCTTCACCTGGATGTGCTGCCATGTGGGTGTTTGCTGGTGCACCTGGGGCAAGGATACCCAGAAGGCTGGCGGTGGCAGGAGCAGAAATGGTAGATACCCACTGAGCCACCCCCTGCAGCCTGCTCTGGTTACCTTGGGCCTCTGCCCCAGGTCTGCTGAAGGATCATAAAAGAGCTCATCTCTCTGTGTCTCACACCCCCAGGTGTCCCATGGTGATAACAACATTTCTTTGTGGTTCCTTGGGGATGATCTTCCACGCCAGCATGTCCCACCCACAGCACAGAAGATAACGGTAACGGGGTTAATGAAAAGGCACATGGGGATGTCTCAGGAACAAGATGACTTGAAGGCTGCTTTCTCCTCAAAATGATGCAGCCTGGAATCCCTGTAAGGCTCTTCACATTCACAGCAGAAGAGTGTGAGTGGCGCAGGAGAGCTGTTCGTTTTGCTGCTGAGCTAACATGATTAAACAAGACAGGTCTGGCAGGGCTCTTCCACATTGTCAAATCTTGAACAAAAGGCATAATTTTCCTATTTCTTACAACTCCAAACAGCCTGCTTATAGAGATGGCAATTACTCACAGGCAGTGTAACTCAAACCCTTTCCAGTGTTTATATCTCCACATGATCCATACATTTACATGGCAACAGCATGGGACAAGACATGTCTTTTCATTTTCCCATCATAATTCATAGGAGGACCCTGCCAAGAAAACAGTGGAGCTGATTACCAAGTGTGACTACGATCGGATCATTTAGCAATTTGAATTTCCACACCTTTTGTGTGAGGCTGGGCTTTGTTTTACTTAAAGCAATAATTGCATTCTAATTTCATAATATAGGTCGTGGTTGCTTCATCTCTCTGTGCCTTCAAGGAAAAGAAAACCTGCACAGAACACAACAAACATTTTTTAATTAATTTTTTTAAATGAGCTAATAAATGTTTACCTGCTTCACAGGTGTGCTTGCTGCAAAGTGACTTAATTATCATTCCCACAGTCCCTGTATGAAGGATCATAAAGGGATTATACATTGTTGTTATCCCCACTAATAATGAATTACTCTTTTATGAAGAACAGAGTTCAAAGGAACATTTTTAAAAGTAAAAGTTTTTTAAATAAAATGCATTAAAGAAGGAGTTAAGGCCTAATAGATTTTAAACCTGGAATAATTTCAAACCAGAGCAGAAATGGTTGATTAAAAGCAGTCTTGGATTCCATCCTTCACAATGCTCAAATTTGTCTTCAAGTTTCCCCCCAATGAATAATAGACACCTCTCACTTCCTTGTAGGATTCAGAGCTCATTGAAGACCTTTCCCTTTCTTCTCATCCAGAGCATGACACTCCATGCTTCAGCTGGATTTGTAGGGTCACTCAGTTTATCAGGTCACATAACACATGGCACGTCATGGCACGTCCCAGCTGGTCTAGTTTTCATTGGATTGCTCATCCTCATCCCCAGCACAGCAGCATGGGTTCCCACAGGTCTTCAGACCCAGGTGCTGCATGACAGATCCAGTCAATCATCTCCTTCCTTCATCCCCAAGCACAACCTGAAGGTGCTGAGAAGGGTGAAGTGGGCTGTGAGAGACTGCTATGTGTCTAATATTTAATATATGTTTAATATTTAGTATGTGATCCTTCCATGTCCATGGGCTTCAGACTAGGCTTGGTATTGAGCCCTTTCCTAGAGAGCACAGGAAATCAAACTGCCTGAAAATAAAGTTCAGATAGCTCTTATTTAAAACAAAAAGGAGAGCCATACCAAAACTTGATCATCTGCCTGCTTAAAAGTGGAGGCAGTTTTCCTTCTTTTAGGGAGCTATGGTTTGGATCTCGATTTTGCCATGATTTTCTCACTTTTTCTCAAGTACTTGTCACTTTTATAGCTTCTGCCTTCTCTGAAGACACCAAACAGGAGTGATTTTTTTTTATACTGGTCTCCCTCACAAACCTCATCTGAGGCAGTCTGTGAGTGTTTTCCCCAAACATACTTCTTCTCTGTGGAAATACCCCTATTATCCAGAATGCCTGGAAATCAGGTAAAACCACCTTTCATCCTGTTCCCAGCTGACTTTTCTCTTACTTTTTTTTTTTAATTGCAATTACATGCAAAAAAAAGATTTAGATAGAAAAGGCTCCTATTATTGTTTTGGAGTTGCAATCATAGAAACACAGAATCACAGAATGAACTTTAGAGATCGTCTAATTCCAGCCCTCCTGCCATGGGAAGGAACACTTTCTACTAGAGCCATCCTTGTCTGCACTCACAGATGCAGTTCAGGTTTCTGCCATGCCAGCTGGGCAGATGTGCCTTGATTTTCCCCTCACACAGTGTGGTTTAGCTCCTGCAGGACCTTGTGGGCTGATGCTTCTGTACATTTTAGCTTCCTGCAGCCCTTTCTGTGTGCACATATGAGTTGAGATCATGTGCAGGGTCTCTCTTCACTCAGGGCTGCACAGCTCAAATAATGTGCTCCATAAACTGTATTTGTGTAACTTAAGACTTAGTAGCTCTTCTTACATGTTCCATGACCACTTTCTTTAACAATATGCTTTAGCACTTCTATGATTTATTTTAATTATACTTCAAAGGGCTTTTCAGTTACTGTATCCATAATCCTTCCCAGAATTTGACAGGGAAGGTAGCTGTGCACAGTCATCTCTTCCTACAAATCAGCAAGAGGTGCTTATGTGACTTTCCCACAGCACAGAAGGGGCAGTGTCAAATTTAGGATTAGGATTTCAAAACATCTAGGACCTTCTTTCTCCTGTAGGTCCATAAACATCCATGAAGGATTTGATGTTCCAGACCAGAGCAGGGCCAGTCTGACCACAGCTCAGAGCCTGATGGATGCAAAGAATTTGCTCGCGCCCCTCTGTAGGCAAAGAGGAGTGAAAGAATTCTTCAGAGTATTATTTAAACTTGCAACAGCCCCCCTGTTTGAATCATCCCCTTGTCTTTCTCTTGTCTGTACAGAGAGCTTGCAGTGCTGGGCTTTCTAGTGGAGCTGTGTAAACACAGGTAGTGTAAATACCCTCACTAATGCTGCGTGACTAAACGCAACCATTTCCCTTCACCCGTTGCACAACGCTCACGCTCAACTGCCTATGTAGAATAGGTTTTAATTCCAAATAATTGCTGGGTTTTGCTTTTGACATACTGAGTAGGACTCATTTGCCTAAGCACAGACATTTTGGACATATATATGGGAGGTATTGCACTATCACCAGCTGCTGCAACTGCAGGGTGGTACAGGTCTACCCCAAATCCTTCAGCGTGTCTTGGAGCTCTCTGAACTTCCCCAGGGTGCTCCAGGCACCTGTGTTTAGGCAACCTTGATCCACCTATTTGTAAACAGATTCTTTGATGTCATCCAAGGGCATCAACTATTCTTCTTGGAAGATGGATATTTTTATTTCTTCATCGCTTTTCCACGTGCCAGTAACTCAAACAATGAGAATGAGCCTGGTTCTTATTTGCCAAATCCTCCAAGCAACTTCGTGTGGCTTCACGGTCTGTCAGTAATTACACTGTGAAAATTCACAAAATAATAGAAATTTGTCCCTGCTTTTAAATTCACCATGGAATTGAACCCAATTTTCTTTCCATTTAATAATTTGAATAATAATTTTGTCATTGCTATTTCTTTCTTTTGGGCTTTGACCTTTTTGGGGCCTAAAAAATAACTAAATGAAAGCGTGGGTTTGTGTTCGAATTGTAACTCTTTTGAGCAAAATGTTTTATGATTTGAAGAGAGTTAGCAGAAAATTAGCACTGATCATTGGGGAAGAAAGTCTTCTGTGGGTATCTCAATGGCATTTTTCCTCCTGAAAGAAAGCTAAAACAGCTCGAGAATTACCCCTTTCTTGGGTAAATACGTTTCCTATAGTAATTACTGCCCTGTCTAGCTGTAGTCAGCATTTTTGCAGCTATTGTCAGCTGTGACCTTAGAAATAGGAGAAAAGAGGCCAGGCTGAACAGAGCATGGCCATGTTGTGGGCTGGCTATGTTGGGAATGCCCTTCAGCTCTCACTTTGCCTCCTGTTATATCTTTATCTGATGTGTCTTCCTGATGTATCACGAGACAAGCAAACAAATGAAAGATGAAGAAAGGGGAGAGGGCAAATCATTACTTTATTTACTTTAATTGTCTAAATAGTCATTCAGTCTCATCTATGCTAATTCAGGCTTCTTCTGGAGATCCTTGAGATAGAGGCACTTCCAGAGGCTGATTCTGTCCTTTTGCCTCAGGCACTTACTCAGTGACCTGAAAGGCTGACAAGGCTCCTTATGGATGGCTATAAAACAAGAAAGATGAATCCTGCCCTCCCTGACCTGCCAAGCAGAGACAGCAAGAACTCCTTAACCAGAGCATCACAAAACCTAAATTCTACATCCGTTTTATCACCACTGTCCTCCAGATGAAGTCAGAGTTTTTAGATGAGAGGTGGATGGTGAATCCACCTAATAGTTGGCATGCCAGGAATAAGTGGTGGGATGGCAAGAAATTTAATTTCTCCTGCTTGCTCTCTGCATTTCTGCATTGGTACAACTTGTTTCTCCACAGCTCTTCTTAATTCTAACTTGGAAAGACAATAGGCAGTGTTCTCCCAGTGTGTTTGTGGGAATTCAGTTTAGTTGCTGATATGTCATAGGGCATCTGAAACATCTACTCAAGACTTGATACAAAATTCAGGGGACACCCACATTTTTGTGGAGAAGCAACAAAACACATGCAGAACATCCCAAGTCATTTTAGTTGGTAACAGGTGTTGTTAGGCAATGGAAAGAGTATGCTGCTGCTTACAGGTAAAGACACCTTCATTTAGGTGATTTAGATGATTTAGGTGTCCAAGATCTCCTTATAAATAATACACATCTAGTGCTTAGTTGAGATGTCTAAGAGTAGCTTCTATTCTATCATTAATTAGATATTATGCACCTCTGTTTGAAAAACCTTTCAATTATCAAGTTGCAAGAATTAAAACGGTTTCAGCATTGAGATATTTTCTGTGGCATGATGGACCAGACAAAGTGCTTTGATGTTGCTCTCTGGTTAAAGCAGGAATCTGTTCAGGAAGATCTGTGCCTGTGTGGTTTGTAAGTGTCTCTTGGAAGCTGATCACAATGACCCTTTCTTGCCCCTACAGAGAACCACAGGATCATTTAGGTTGGGAAAGACCTTTAAGATCATTGATCCCAACTGCTGTCCCAGCACTGTCAAGTCCACCACTAAACCATGACCCTAAGCATGACATCTACACAAATTTTAAGCCCCTCCAGTTCTGGTGAATCAAAAACTTCCCTGGGCAGCCTGTTCCAATTCTTGACAACCCTTTCCATGCAGAAATTTTTCCCAATATCCAATCTAACATCCTTCCCTGATGAAATGGATAAATGCTTCTGTTCCCTCACTGGGCTAAAATTTTTTACAATGCAGACAGACAGAGAGACAGAGACCAAAAAAAAAGAAAAAGAAAAATTTACATCTCAACTGCATTGCATAACCAGCAATCATTGTAATAGAATTACTGACATTATGGGCTGCTAAAGGAACAGTTAGCAGCTTGTCTCACTCGTCTGTAATTTACTCTGTGTCTATTTAGCCTTGATGTACAACCGAGGTCAATTGCTGTGCCGCTTCCCTATCTCCCTACTCCGGAGTTATAGAGAGAAATGTGTGCCTCATGAATGCCTATCTCTCCTGGTCAAGCTTGTCTGTCCTGCCGTTCAGCAGAGCCATGTGTTAATAGATAGTGCTGAACAGTTAATATGACCAGCTAATTGGCAAAGCACGTGTGAAGCAGATATATTTAAATGTAGAACGTGGAGGCTGAAGGAGTAACTGAAATGCATAAGTGATAAGGATTTATTATTAGAGCAGATTAATGAGCCCACCTTTTTTCTCCTCCCCCGTTCATCTCTCATCCTCTTCCCTGACCAAGTGTATTTTTAATTCTTCCATTTGGGAAAGGTTTTATTCCACTACTGAGAAAATTCTGATGGAGAATTTTGTGTTGGCTGTATGGCAGCACCCAGAAGGCCAGACACATTTTGCTGTGTACTGAATATTTGTGAAGACTCATGTCTGTAGTAAAACAGTAATAACTGATTTACAAAGTGTGGGTGAAGAAGGAATATGTGAAAAAGGGATGAGGAGAGGGAGGTGTGTATTTTTCTAATGCACATCTATTGTCTCAAAGATCTAAAATATTAAACAGGAATATCCTTCTCCCTTTAAAAGACTTTTGGCTGAAGTCTCAGGCCTCTGCCCATCATTGTTTACTCAAGGGCAGCTTTCCACTGCCCTTGATGTGAGGGGTCTCAGTGCTTCAGGCCACTCTCCTCCTTGAGTCTAACCTGCAAAGGGAATGGAGGTAGTTTTTGACATATCCCCACTGTCACATTTAGTTCCTGAGGAAACTTCCATCCTAGCTGTGACTAGAATTGAAGACCAGCTTTTGGAGTTTTATCAAGATGCACATCCTTCAGTTTACCCTCAGATGGGGAGGTTTGGGATTTACCTCTTTTCTGTGGAGGTTGTTTTTCTCTCTGGAACACCTGGATCACTTTGGAAGCATCTCTGGTGCCCTGAAGCCATCGTGTGTGAGTTTGTATCCTCTGCTTTGCAGCTGGAGAAACTGAGATCCAGAGATGATCCTGATGATCCTGATGACGAAAGTCTAAATTAGAAGTTAAGTATTGATCCTCAATGAAATTAAAATTAAAATTAAACAGAAGAATCCATAAGTAAAGATATATTTTCCCCATTCTATTGTCCCCAGCCCAACATTTACCAATTAGCAATAGGCAAAACAAAGCAACCCAGCACACAGAATTAGTCATACACATGAGCATTCCCATGCTTTTATTCATTCCTGGCTTAATGTTTTCAGTCAAAAGTTTGTGATTGAACAGCTGTTGGGTTCACTGGCAAAAAAAAAGTCTTGAATTCAGATTAGAGCCAGGTAAATGGAATTTCTTTGCTCTCAGACCGGACAATTTAGAGTTAATTCACTTCTCATTATCAGATTTTCAGTTCCAAATAGGTGAAGTTATTATTTTATTTATTTAGTAAATAAATATTGTTGAATTTTTTACTACATTTCAAGTGGAAATATGGCTCTTTAAGCTGTTTTTAATCTACTAGGCCCAAGCATGTTTTAGCTGTAATGTGATGTTGAATAGACATGTGTCCCAAGGAAACACAGAACTCTTCATCCCCAAAATTTCCATGTGAAAGAAGACTGTGCACATGGATTAAATAGGGAGGTGTAACACACCACCATCTATCTCTGATCAGGACAGGAAGGGGCTTGGACACCTTGGTACAATGCAGAGTATCTCCATCCATATCTGTATCCATTGTCTGCTTTACACACAACCTCAGCAAGTTTCACCAGCCTTGTGAAATAAAGACCATACTAAAATAAAATTTTTAAAAATCTGTAAAATCTTCTCCAAAAGAAGTAATAAAAAAGCAGGTTATTTTCATCATTTTGATAAGTGTCTATGTCTGTGTGGAAAACCACATAAGGATCCAAATCATCCTCAGTTTTACCCATGAGTCCCCATGAAAATGAAATAAGGGCCGGATTTTCCCAGCAAACAGAAGTTTCTTTGGGTTTATCCCACACTTTGCAACTTCCCATGGTTCAGTGACATGATTTGGATTGTTATCCATCACAGGGTTTGCTTAAGTGAGCTTGAGTTTTGGCACACCAAAGCTCCCCTAAGCTGCAGCTTTTGTTTTTATTGTTTAGGTTCTGTTGGGAAGATATTTACAGTTATTCTAACATTGCCCTTCACAAACAGATTACCATTGCAAATTTCACTAGGGGGAAGTGGTGAAAAATTTTGGGCAGGATTAAGGTAATCCTAAAACAAGCTAATAAAAAACACACATAAGTGCTCTATTTATAAAAGAAGACAAGATGAGACATATAATCTCTTTTAATACGTTTTCAGGAGCAATAAACCTTTAAACTCAATATACAATATAGATGTGTGTTTGTGTGTGTGTGTGCCTGCATATATGGGTATTTTCTTAAACTTTCCTTTGCCAAGATACAAAGCCCAGCTTGTCAGAGTTACATCATGTTTATAAATCTCCTCTTCAGTGAAATTTGTCTGACATCAACCTTCAGCTGATGCAAGCATAAGTCTTCTTTGACAGATGAGTGTTTGGGGTTTTAATGTTTCTTTTTTTTTTTTCCCCAGAATCTATTTTTTAAATTATTATAATTTTATTGACTTTTTAATAAGGTAATAAAAGGGTCATGCCAGAGAAAAGAATTTAATGTTTATATTAACTTTAAATCTTGCCCTCTTGCTGTCTGTAACCACATCATCAGTCAGATATTTTTAAAGCAGATGCTACAGTCTTAATATTTTTGTTGTCCTTTGAAACCTGTGGTTTCTCCCATTATTTGATTAAGAGCTGAATGATATTGTGAATGGCAAAAGCCCTGCTGGCTCAAATCAAATGGAAAGAAATGTTTGATGCATATGATTGCAAGCACCACCTGTGTTTCTAAAACAAGGGGCAGATCTTTTCCAGATAAAAAAATAAAATGCCATTGCTCTATGGGGCAATTTATCCTGCCCCTAAGGCAGCCTTGTCATAACTCCGTGGTGCAAATTGTTGCAGCTTGAAAGTGGAATTGCTACAGCCCTATCTTGTAATGAAGGCAATTTATATTGGCTGAAAACCTACCCCAGTGATTTAGATCCTGATCTTGTTTACACCAGGGCTGATGGCAAAAGTGCTGGTGGATTCAGATGAAAACCAAAGTCAAATGCCACTGGTTTGTCAAAAGCCTCCAGGAATACTACAATTGACTTGAAAGGCAACCAGGAGAATGGGTGCCCTTATGAATTCCCTGCTCCTGTTGCATTCACATGGAAATGACTGGAAGGAGGCAGCTCTGCCTGGGGTACCACTGTGTGACCTCAATTCTGCCTGTGGGATCCAGCTGGATTTAAGACAAGATCAGATTCTCTGCTCTTTTCCCCTCCCTGCTTCTTTCTCTCTGGCAGAACACTAATTTGTGTCATGTGCGAGGAGTTTCACCACAAGTACTCTTAAATCTTTTGGTCTTTTTCTTTTTAATTATGCCTTCCTATTTTAACTGCCACCTCTTTAATCCTGAGAAGATAATACACTGATCTCAAATCCTGCTTCAGGGTGGCAGCTAATTGCATATTTGGCCAAGTACTGGACTTCCTTTCTTATAATGTTTGTCTCAAGTGCTGAACAAAAGCAATTTGCGGTGCATTTTACTAGCCAAATGTATATAATATTACATATTATTAGAATGCTATTAAAGCAAAGACTTTTGTTGTTCTCCTGCCAAACACAAAGAACTCTTTTCCCTTGTATAAAGAAGTTTCAAAGCTAAAACTTCCTGCCTCTTCAAGCTTCCAGCGGTGTCCTGACCTCAGTGTACTGGGAAAGGCTATTTTTCTCATTCCAGGAAGAAGCTGTGGATATTTTCCATTCTTGTGACTTAGGGCAGGACAAGGTGTGACTGCACCACGTGTGGATACCTCTGAGCTAATTCCCACTGACTTGTTTGGGTAGTGCATGCAGGAGAGTGCAGAGAAAAGCCCAAATTGCCAAGCCTGACAGAGGAGCATGGTTGTAACTCTGCTCAACTCCCTGCTGCCAGAAATGCCTGGGGAAGCTGCTTTAAAGCTAAACTTATTACAGACACATCTTAACCTTGTCTGAGCTCTTCTCTTACCTTTTCACCTTCATTCAACTCACCTTCTAGCTGTAGTCTCTGAATCTTTCCCGAGAACCTCCTCTATTCCTGGTGTCAGTGCTGGAACAGCAGAAGCAGGCACTCATTCAAGACTCAATTTAGAAAATTAGTTCCTTTTCCAGATCAAGAAACTGGTCATACAGCCATTCTTACCCAAAAGCTTTTCTCAGGGGGTGGAGAACAGGAGCTGTGGTTTGCAGAAGACATTTTCATGTGTGGGGATTTGGAAATGGGACTGAGCTCTGGCAAATGCACCATTATCTGCAGCCCAGCCTGTTGAATGCCCTGTATTGTTGGTATTCTTTGCTTTTCTGGCCTGGCCTTGCCCCTTCACCTGCTGTATCCACTAGGACCAGGTCTCATTGCCTGACTCTATTCCTCTTCCCATCCCAGTCTTTCCTTCAAATAAGCACTGCAGCAACTGCTTCCTACCATTCCTCACTCCCAGTGGGGTTACAATGATGCCTGTTGGAAGAAAAAGAGACTGGAAAATATTCATGCTTCAAATGAAATCCATACCCACACCAGAAATCTTGCAGCAGAAACTTCACATCCTGCTGAGGAGATACCAATGGCTTCAAGTTTGCATCAGTGAAAAAATCCACAAAGCTCTGCTCTTAACCCTGTATTTAGTGTAGAAAATTGATTTAGAAATTCTCACAGTTCCAGGCCCCTCATACAAGAAAGACATCAAGGGGCTGGAGTGTGTCCAGAGAAGGGCAGCAGAGCTGGGGAAGGGTCTGGGGCACAAATCCCATTAAATAACAGACTTGTGGAGTCTATGACTTCAGCTGAGGGAGCTGGGGTGGTTCAGCCTGGAGAAAAGGAGGCTCAGGAGGGACCTCATCACTCCCTACCTCCTGGCAGGACGTGCAGCCAGGTGAGGATCAGTCTTCTTTCTCAGGTAACAAGTGACAAGATGAGAACAAATAGCCTCAAATTGTGCCAAGGGAGGTTTGGATTAGATATTATGAAATATTTCTTCCTTCTGAGGATGGCCAGGTGTTGGAACAGCAGCAGTGGTGGAATCACCATCCCTGGAAGCATTCAAAAACCACCTAGATGTGGAGTTTGGGAACATGTTTTAGTGGTGCTTGTGAGAGTCCTGGGTTAATGACTGGACTCAATCTCAGAGATATTTTTCAAACCTTAATAATTCTATGATTCTATGGTGATGGCAGCAGGGTGGAGATGCTGGAATTATGTTGGAAAGGAGGCATCCAAAGATGAGATGATCTTACCCGTGCTGTTTACAGACAGCAGCCCTCAGAGTGAGCTCTCCTGAAGCTTTTCCCAGGGGACCTGTGAGTTTGATGACACAGACTCGTATTCCTGGTGTCTACATTTTGCCTTTCAACAGCACTAATGGGTCTGTGTCACTTCCAGCCCAGGGCTGGCTGCTCTCCAAGTTGGGAAATGCCTGGACAGCGTGAGTCTGGGTTCAGAGAGAAACACAGTCCCTGTTTGCTCACCTCCCACATCGGGGCTCCTCACACGCCACGAGATAGGTGTTGCTGAGCCCTGTTTTGTTGTAGATAAGAAACATGAGAAAGGCTCAGAAACCCATCTTTCTCTTCAGTCTGTACAAGACTTAAGTGGAAATATGATGTATTTCGCTCATCACTCAGGCTTTTAAACTAGTGTAAAACGACGGTTTTGAAACATTAGCTTTTTTTTCCTACCACTTTGCCTTGACCTGAATTTAGGGAACCGACAGATCCTTTCCACCCTTCCTGTTCCCCACAAGAAAAAAGTGAAGGTTAGGATTTCAGCAATTCTGATGTTATTGTATTTAAAAGATCCAGTTGGAAATGCAATGAATAACTTGTTGATGACATTCCAGTGACAACTGAAGTTAGCAACGGTCATAAAAAGTCATTTACTTCAATTGGCTTATTGCAAGTACACAAGGGCTGTTAGCTTCATTAATGCAAAAAAAGTAGGAAAACCCCCACTCTGTTTCCTTTCTTCCTTTCTTTTTGAAGTTGCAAATATGTTACAAATAAACTGCTAAATAGATTTAATATTTGACATAAAGAACCTCTGTCCCAGATGTCTGACATAGTTTATAAGTTACTACGCTCATAGAAAGTGTGTTATTTCTATACTTCATTTTGTTTTAATGAATGGATATTATTTCTTGAGCAACAAGGAAGAAAATAAGTCACCAATAACTAGGTAAAGTCCCAAAAAAGGCAGGTGTCAGCATAGATTCTATTCATATTTGAACAGTGCAAGGCTCAAAGAGGCTCAGTTATCCAGAGAAAAATTTAGCATGACCATTTCAAGAATCTGTTTTCAAATATTTTTAATTCCTTAATTTTGTTAATGTTTCAGAACTGTGTTTTTTGGGGAAGGAGACAAATCAGAAGCCTCCATATTTCCTCCTCCGTGAAGAGAGCAAACTTTATTGTTGCACTAATTCCCTCACAAGGATGAGAAATGATGTCTTTAATGCCAAAGATTTCATCCATGACAATGAGGATTCCTTTTTCCAGTGACTGCATTTTAACCTTCAAATCCCAAAGGTCACGGAGAGGTAATGTTTTCATTAAAACATACCTGCTAAGGTGACCTAAGCCTTAACATAAACAAAGTCTTTTAAATGCAGACACCTGAAATACCTTGGTTTTCAATCCTGGCTCCAGTGTTTGAATCTCAAAGGTGAAGAAGGCATACCAAATTCCTTTGAAGCCTGGTGTTCTAACCCTAAACTACTTACCAGAGGTAGATTTCCACTTGAAAACAATTAATCATGCATGTGGAAATCCCATTTTTAACAAATTTTAAATATGTGGTATTGCACATGTATGTATGCTTTTCCAATTTGCAAAGGTAGGTATTCTTAAAGTAAAAATATCCCATTTTTAAAATGAATATAGATTATATTTTTATATGAATAGGTAATATAAATTTTCTATCAATTAAAGAAGAGGAGAGAAATCCCAAGAAGGAACCCTTTAATACAACATATAATCTTTTACTGGCTATTAATTGATTGTGTCAGAGTTTGAAGGGCACAAATCATCATGAAACTATGTGTGCAATTTACATAAATGAAGAACCTTAGCCCCAGGTCTCCCTGGATTCTGCAAGGGTGAATCAGTAGCTTTTCCAGGACCTGTGCAATTTAACATCATCAAAACCTCTACATCCAGCAGAGGCATCATCTCTGCTCCTGGCTGAGCTGCAATCTGTGCTGTGCTTCCTCCAAACCCTCTGGGACACAGGTGCCAGATTTAGGTTTCTTCTGTTTGTGTGAGGAAGCAGGACAGCTCTGACCTTAAGGATTTTCTATCCCAACATCCTCACTCATGTCCTCTCCAGCAATTTCTATTTCTCCTTTAATTATTCTGGTCCTGTGCTATAAGGTGTAGATTCTAGGCATGCATGTTCTCATCCTTCTGTCAGTGCAGGGCATTCAAAACTCGTGGTGGTTTATAAATGGTAAAAACAGTCAGCAGGTGTGAGTAGGGTTCAAAGTTCCTTCTGAGATTTTCACAGGATATATTAAAAATTTCTAAATAATCATGGTTTACAAAGGAAATATTTACAGCTGCAGTGCAATTTGCTCACACTTTGCTAATGAATAATGTTTCACTTTTGTTTAGTCAAGGCTGAATCCTCCAGAAAAGCAAAAGTTTTTAATAGTAATAACTTGATAATTATACATTAAATATTAAAACTAAAACCTGCCATATCACTGAACTGAAGTGCCATGTAAAATATAGAAGCTGGTAAAATATTTATTATGCAGTTAAACAGTATAATGGTTTAAGGGAACAATAGGGCTAAAAGAAGTGAATTGTGTCCCAGTCCTGAAAAATATTCAACTCTCCTGACCTGTATGTTTGTTCTGTAGAATAAAAAGGTGTTGTCCACATATTTAATGTCTGCAAAGTTTCATGTTAGCAAAGTCATGCATAAGTTGGATCTACTCAAGGGAGGAAAATCAAGCAAAAAATTAATTCCAATGTAAGGAATGCAACAATTCAAGCCTGTGTGTATTAAAACAGGAACTTAGGAAAAGCCTGAATGAATGCATGTGTGACAAAAATGCCAATAACTGGTCACAGGAGTGTGAAACTACCTTGGCTCTGGTTTCAAAGTTGGTGGTGACCTGTGGGACTCCAGTGGGATTTTGCATCAGGTCCTTGAAGATCCCTCAGAATAATCCCAACACTCATGAACAGTGCCCAAATTCATTAAATGGGCAGCACATTTTCCTTCCAGCAGATGACCACTGTCCATGGTCATCCATGGGGCAATGCCAGTCACAGCAGCTGCAGATCCACCTGGGTTCCAGCTATGAATTTCTAATGGATTTGTTATGCTGGATGAGATCAGAAAAAGAAAGAGTCTGCACTGGGATGCTCAGTCCTCGCTCTTAATTTCTACTTCCTCAGAACAGGAGAGAAGGAGAGGGCAAATAAGGTGAGCAATCTTAATCACTCCACATAACCCCCACTCCATGATGCTTAGATAGGTCAGGGGCACAGAAACCTCATTACACCACAGCTGATTTAAATTCTGTGCAGCTCTAGAAGGAGGTGCTGAGCTGGGATTCCCTCAAGTAGGGCTTTGTGAAGTGCAGTGGAGGAGCTCAGGTTTGAAAACTGAGGGCCATATATATTCCACATAAACTATTGGCTTTAAAGAGGAACTTTGGTTCATAAAGTGGTTTCCTATATTTATTTTGATTTGATTTTCTTATAGCTTTTCATGTTCTGAGAAGGGGGGACAGAACTCTTTGCTGGGGTCTTTTCTAAGATATTTTCCTACATTTCATGCCTGCAGTCTCAAAAGCTCTGAAAACAGATGCCTGGTTTTCAAAGCAGGTTTTACTTTCTTTGGCAATGCCAGATATTTTACAGTAGAAAATATAAACCAAAACCAAAGCCGGTGACTTTTGATATCTTCTGTTTCCTTATCACCCTTTGGTATGCTTGTTAATCGAGGTGACTGGGAGTATTTTAAACACTTATAATGTATAAATTTGCCCCTCCCTCCCCCAAACATCTGTTTATTTTACAACAACATGAACCTTGGGGAAGAAAACTGTAGCTGCTATTATATATTTTTTTCAAAGTGAAGAAATAAACATGCATCTTTCACATTTGCTACATCAAACGGATGCTATTTATTTAGTCGCTTGAGGCAGGAGGCCTGATCAGAAGAGAATTTCTTTTATGGCCTAAGGTGGTAAACTATTTTTAATAAGAACAATGCTTAGGGAAAAGAAAATTCCTTAAAAACCTCTTCAATCAGTTGGAGAGGACGGAAGGGAAATCCCCTTTTGTGGTAAGGAAAGGTAAAGAGTTCCATGACACATCCAGCTCGGGCTGCCTTAACCTTCCTGTGCTGGATGAGGGAGAGGTGTCACCACCAGGCATCCTCTCATCTGGAAGTAAACGTGAAAATATATCCAAAATATCACACACCACATCACAAACTGGCCAAAAAGTTCCTGTTTCACCCTTGTGTGCAAGCAGAGGTGAGGAGAACCAGGTGAGGGCTGGATGCCTGCTTGTTGCAGCAGTTTCCAACCACTCATCCGCCAGTTTCTGCTTCTTTTGCTTAATAGTGCATGCCCAAACATCCAGATACTCCAGAGAAAATAAGAAATGATGAAAATTCTAAATGGGGAATTATTAGCAAGTGAAATGGCCCAAAGTAGAGGTAGCTGTCTGGATGAAAATCATCCAGGAACAAGTTCAAGGCTTACTCATAAGTATAAACACAGCCCAAGATCTTCTGGTTTTAAACTATTTGCCAGCATCTAAGCTAGAAACTTGAATCAGCTGAATGCAAACTGAAGCAAACAATTGCAAACCCCAAGACTATTGAACCCATTATCAAGAACCATAAGACTTAAAATAAAAACAAGACATAAATCTTTTATTTCTGTATTTTCAAAGTTAAGCCTTGAGACAACGATACATCTGTCACTTGGTTTCTATTGTCAGTGTGAGTAATTAATTATGAGTGCAAACCTAGGACAGACTGATTGTGCACAGCCAACAATTTGTTACACCATGAAAATATTGTAAGGATATGGTAGAATGAGAAAGGAAAAAATTTCTTTTAGACTGGCATTACTATATTTGGGTAATAGAAAATATTCTGGAAACCATAAACTGAAGTCTTAAATAATAAAAATATCAGAGTTTTACTCTTTAAGCCTAAGATTCCAGGGTATTTCAAATATTTTTTTAACCACAATGAAAACTTTATCTTACAACCACATTTACCATAAATTATTTTGGTTTTCTTCTGCATACAGAACTCTCCAAACAAACTGATACAGTCTGCTGTGCAACACATCCCTTTGGTGAGAAAATGCACTCTCGTTGCCTTGACTAACAAATAATAACCAACATGTTAATGGGAAAAGATAAAACAAGACTCTGAAATGCTCATTTGAGTCAAAATTAGTTTATTTCCCAGGGCATAGGGAATCCCAGCTGAATTGGTTGCTGCAGTGATATAAGAAACATGCAAACTGTACCCTTGATTAGAATCTGGGAGAGAGAGATAAAAGGTTTATCTGTGTGACAAGAGCTGTCTGATGGACTATTAGATGACACTTTTTTATGTTTGCTAAAATCTCACAGCCTTTGTTGCTGCTTTGTCACTAAACTCATTCCCAGCCCCAAATTAATAATCTTACCTTCCAGAGGAGGCTTTCTGGCAAACAGAAGTGATGAGAGCAAATATCATTAATATTTTGCTTCTAAAATGCATGTGGACATGTCTCTGTGTGTGTGTGTGTGTAAATGTTTAGGCACCATCATGCACTGTAACAGATCCATCTGTCAACATGTGTTTGTTTAAGACTGTTTTTGTTTCACTCACCCTTTAACAGGTCAAGATTTTAAAATGCTCCTGTGCTTGTTAGCCAATATTATATAAACAATATATTATTACAACATATTATATGTTATCAATATGCATATATATATAAAATATATTAAAAACAGTACATATTTTCACTTGTATATAATAACATTGTGAAATAATGTTCCAAATACTGATTTGTTTGCTTTG
>VZRX01018922.1:42015-52908 GCA_013398075.1 Notiomystis cincta
TATTTCATATATTATATTATACACATATATATCAGTACACATATATTGTGCACATATGCAAGAAAATAGATGAAAACCTAAGTTTAAGAAGAGTTGGATGTATTTTAATCTTCATTTAATGTTTTGTCTTGTACAAGAGGCTCCAGCGAGAGCCTGTGATGATGTGGTGGAATTAATCTGTGTTTTTGATATGAATTGGGGCTGGTCATAGCCACACAACAGGGGCAGAATGAATGAATCAGGTAAATGCTTCTGGGAGACAGCAGTCAGAGGAGCAGACTTTGAGGAGTGTGATGTGGATAAAGAACTCAGCAATCCTTAATCAGATTTCCCTGATTACTGCATCATATTTATGGGTTTAGTGCAGACAAAAGTTGCTGCCTCTTCTCTTGACGTCCTTCCAGATCCTTCCTCCAGCACATGGTGATAACTCACTCCCACTCACTCCAGAGTTAGATGTGGAAAGGCCTGCAGGGAAAGACCTTTTCTTCAGAGGGCTTCATAAATTCTGGAAGAATAAAACA
The DNA here is from genome assembly GCA_013398075.1 of Notiomystis cincta. Classification (NCBI taxonomy): domain Eukaryota; kingdom Metazoa; phylum Chordata; class Aves; order Passeriformes; family Notiomystidae; genus Notiomystis; species Notiomystis cincta. Next base: position 42,540 of record VZRX01018922.1, read on the forward strand.
ACTTTCCCCAAGACTCCTTCATCCTTTGTTTTACATTAAGAACACAAAACCAGGGGAGTTTCTTGCACAAAGAAATGCTGTCAGAGCTGGAGTTGTACATGGTGGTACCCTGTGTACTGCACCCCTAAATACTTACTAAAGCAGAATGAGCACTCCCAGCATGTGCTTTTTGCAAAATATCATAACCAAACATAACTACAGGCTTCTGCCCTCCATCCACATCCATTCTTCCCTGAGCTGGAGCTCACATCCTGCTTTTCCAGATCATGCACAGGAACGTGACCCAGAACTGCACTCAGCACTTTTCACTGCTGGTTTTCTTGAGCATTAGTGGTTGCATCACACTGGGCCAGGAGAGGTGGTTTAAGATGACTTTCCACCTGTCTGATTCTGCAGCAGGCTGGGAATGATGGTGGCTTCCCAGTGCAGCTTGGCAGCAACCCAAAAGCTGCTCTAGATCCCATCAAGAGCACTTTTATTTCCTAAATGGGCTAATGACTCACATTCCTTTTGGATTTTGATAAGACTGATGACATTCCCTCTCTTCTGCCTCACCTGTCTGCCAGATGTTGTCTTTCACAGAGACAACCAAGCTGCCTGTTGGCTCTGCTGTTTCATAGCCTCAAGTCAGAGGGATTTGAATTCCCAGAGAGGGCTACGAGGCTGTGGCATCCAAAGAGCTGATCCTCCCTTGCTGCTGCCTCAGAGGGCAAATCATCAGCTGTGGAGGCTGCAGGACAACTGGACATGGGCAGGACTTCAGCCATGGCAGCCAAATGGGAGCCAGGTGGGAGCTACTGAGGATGCATCTCCACACCCATCAGTAGCCATAATCAGAGCTACTTTTCCTTTGTGACTGGTGGAGGAAAAGAGACACTTTTAGGACAGAGTTCACCTTATCATAAAATAAACATGTGCTAATGGCTGTGTAAATCATGTCTCTTGACTATCAAGGGATCTCAGGAAGATTAGGTGGGATGTTGACATCTAAAAATAAGGAAAGTGAACTCACTCCCACAGTAAGTTGGAATATTGGGGTGGATTCTTGGTCATAGCAGTAGAGCTGATGACCAGAGCATGATCACCAACTGTGTTAATTTGTATAATGTGTTAATTTACAATAATTCACCTGGGTTACACTGCTAATTTGTGTTTCAGGTGCTTTGACATTCTCCAAGTGGTATTTTGCACTTGATTTTTAGAAGGAAAAATGTTTATATAATATGTGTGTGTGTGTGTATATGCATGTGCATGTGTATGTATGTACACATGGAAGAGCCAAAAAATAAGCTAAAATGAAAATATATCAGAAATTAGTAGAAGTTACTCTACATAGAGAAAATCTATTCTACATGTCTACCTTAATCCATACATTTCAATTAAATCCACTTCTCTGCACTTGAATCTATTCACTACATTAAAGCCAGCCCACTGAAAGTACTTATTTCACAGTAATCCAGTTATTAATTGGCATTTTTCTCCCTTGCTCCCCCATCCCAGCCCTCTTAATGTCTTCCTAGAAGGATTCATCATGAATGGTGAAAATTCCCAGGTCACCTTCTAGTGCAGAGTAGCTGCAAGGTGTGAATGGTGTTTGGAAGGACTCCTTGTCTGATTTACATTGTGCCAAAAATAATCACTTCTACTCAGGCTCAGCCTTGGTAACAAATTCCTTCATCAGCAGGCAGAGCAGCAAATGCTGCCAAATTGTACAGGAATGCAGACTCAACAGGACTAGCTCTTCTTCATGCCATAATATCACTGATTTTATTTTATTTTATTTTATACTTACTTTTGATTTATATCTCAGGGTGAATGAGGTCTTATGACCACCAGAAAGGTTGCTTTGGGTTTGTACTGCTGAGTGAGCATCAAGTTTCTTCTTCCAGGGGAAAACCACCTGAGCTATACTAGATATTAAAATATACTGGATTTTAAAATGACAAACACTGATTTCCTCTTTCCTTCAACTGGAACACAAGCAGATATAAAAGATGGGTTAAAAATATTGATTTTAATATTGAAAGGTGGTTTTGAATGGAGAAAATAACTGCAATGATAAGAAAATGCATTATGGAGTGAAAAAATGAAAAACCACCTGTGCTTAAAAAAATATTTTGTAAGCTGCCCTATTAAATATTATCACTATAATTAAAATATTTGCAGTGTCTTTGTTAAAAAATAGAAAGAATATTTACTCATTCGGGATCTTAGGGCACGTGAATATTGCAGACTGTGGAGTCACACAGCAAAGAAAATGGAAACAACCTTGGAAAAAGAGGTTGGAAAATTCAGGGATTGCCATGGGAGTGGAATCTGTGCAACAGGACGAGGATGATTCTGCACTGAATCTCCACAAGTTTCCACAACTTCCACTGCGATGGCATTGCAGAGGCCTGAAGTGGAAAAACTGTGATTAAAGCTGTCCTGTGCTCGCAGTTTTCACTCTCAGAGGAATTCCAGTCTTTGGAAATTAGTCCTTGTTCTGAACCACAACAAAGCAGTTTTTCTCTCAGATTTTTCCAGGAACTTAAATGAAATAATGATAAAAGACTTGGGTCAATCAAACAATTGAATTTCAGTTTAATGTATATTTTTTTTTCCTTCAAAGCAATTATCATGTCAAATCCATTTCAAAGTTATTTTGAAACCAATTGAAAATATTACAGTACAATACAATTGATTTGGTTTTTTTTCTGGTGAAAATAGTTACAACTCCATATAATTGTATTCAAAGCTTCTATTTTGGTTACAGCATTTTGTGATAGGAGAAGAAGATGGCAGAGTGGAAGTTTTTTAAGCTCACTGCAGCTTTGCCTGGGGAAAGCAGAGACTCGTGGGTCTCTGCAGGAGAGTATTTCCTAAGATGTGTTTAATTTGGATTTATTCCCTACAAAACTTCATGAAAAGGCCTGATGGTGTTGCCTTTCTTTAAATGTTCAGGAGTCCCTGCTTTTGAGTAGTTACTTCATTGTTTTTGTCAAGGATCCACTTTCTAACAATATATTTCTCTCTTTTTTTTGTAGCACTTAAACAGTTTTATAGCTTTTATGTATTAATTGGGAGAAGCAAGAGCTGTTTGTACAATTTCAGCTTTACAAGCCAAAGGACAGAGCCAATTCCAGCACAGAATTTTGCCACCAGCTCCAACAAAGTAAATTCAGAGAAACTGTCCTGTAGGCATTGAGTCATCCTGGTGCAAAAGGAAAACCAACATCCTCTGAATGGTGATATTGCAACACTGGCACAAATCCTGCCTGTCCTCACCATGTGGATAAACAAGAAAGCAACATCAAACAACCCAAACACCTTTCAGTAAGACACAAACACTGTTAGATATTAGTTGGATCTCTTGGTTTGTTTTGCTTTGAAGAGACAAGGTATTTTTGGAAATTGTGTCCAGGATGTAGCTGGAGCTGGTTGTTTATTCATCAACTGGGATTTTAATTAATGATTTTTGGGGCTGGATTTCACTGCAGGGAGGTCATAATATGTGCTGATTTTATGGAGGAAAATTCAAAAAAAAATCACAGTAAAAGGTTTTCAGGTCTGAGCAGGAAAGAGAAATCATTCAGCTTTCAGTGGGGCTGATTTTGTGAAAATCAGCTATTCTGAAGGAAATAGAAAAATTACATTCCAACCCAAAATTTATGTGGGTTCATTCTTCCTAACCAATTGCATTGGTGGCAGAGTTAGGAGAAGGTCCTACTCATGGTAGGAGCCATTCAAGTTCAGAGGCTGGATTTTGATGATCTTGGTGGGTGCCTTCCAACTCTGGATGTTCTGTGATTCCAAGTGCCCAAGAAAGAATCATTCCAATCCCTGAAGCTCTCACAAGCTCAGCAGGTGGTTTGTAAAGGCAACATCACTGCCTTCTGTTCACTGGAAGAAGATGAATTCACACAGAAAACCTGCTGAGGAGGCACAGGTGGCATTACATCTTCTGAATGATCTCTTAGTACAGGTATGGGAAGGGCTCTTTTTCTTCTGTTTAAGCTTGGCAGAAGTTTTACTGGATTGGGAGCCAGGACTCCTCACCCAGAAACACTGACTTGCCTTGTACCTCAATTTCCCTATCTGCATGATGAGTAATAATGCAGATTCTTATTTACATCAAGTTAGTCATTAAATACTGCAGAATTTTACAGCATTCATTAAAATGCTTAAAAGAACAAGATTAATCAACTGTCCATTACTCATTGTGTAGGATTACTCATGGGGCAGGTTTCTTCCTGATCAAGGTGCCCACCACCCTTTTAACCAAAAGATTAATATGACTAACAGAAATCATTGCAATGTTGACAGTGAATGACAAATCTTTTTATTCTGTGTATTCTTCTACATATGGGTAAAGACAGGACCGGATGAACAGCAGCCCTGCTGCAAACGTTCCTGGGAACTGAAGCCACTCCTTGCAAATAGGCACGAGCAGAGAATTAAAAACACACACCAGATTTTGATCTCAGTTCAGCAAGTTTTGCTTGGGCACAAGTCCATTGGCTTCTTCACCCAACCAAGCGAGACACAAATCAGGATGACATATCCATGCGTGTCAGATAAAAGTGTGCGGGGTTATGTCCATATTAGTCATGAGATAACAGGACAGATGCATGGTGGGGTGGAACAGCGTTAGCAAATTATCTCACAAAAGGCTATTTGTCTTCCTTGGGACGTGTGCCACCACTTCAACAAGTCTGAATAAATCTACATTCCTGACTTCCTCTCATGGAGACTTAATCCAGCTCGGTCAGCGAGGAGATGCAGGTTGCAAAAGGAGAAGGAAAAGCTTCCAGAAGGCTTTGCATTTGCCCTTCTATGTTGCCACATTTCTGCCCAAACCACCCTGCAGCACACTGGGGATAAAGGGAAAGAAGGGACACATGGAGATGCCTGCAATCCATCTAGGGTGTGGCTGGCCAGAAATGTTAAAATGTGGGTGATGAGGGGCCTTTACTTTACAGAAGTAAAGGCCCCACAAAAATCAACTATTTCAGAATTAACTTGAGGGGGACCTGTTTGTGTAGAGCGTGCTGGTCTATTTGGATGCAGATAAGTTTGACTTCAACTATGAGTCAGAGCTCCCCACACCTGGCAACCTCTAGCAATGGCAAAGTGTAAAACTGCTTCATTTTACCTGTTCCTGTACTAACCAGTAGTGACATGATGACAAGTCTGAGCCCTCTGTGCCTCAGGTCCTCTCTCTGTGGCAGTAAGAGCAGCATCAGCACAGAAACAGCTGGAATTTAAGCTCCCAGATGGATTTGCTTAAACCACGACTATTTTGCCCTGAAGTGCACTCAGGAGCGCTCGCTCTGTCTTTCAGCAGCAGCCACAGAAGCCTGCACCAAAAACCTGTAGCAAGCAGAAACTCCTTAAACAACTTCAGCTAAATATGCAAAGCTGGCCTGCCTACATTCAATTAACCAAGCACTGACTCAGGGTGAGGAATGAGTATAGGAAGAGAGAGAATTAGACCTGATTTTCTCTCCCCAAAACTCAGTCCAAAGAGGTGACCTGAGTCACATCTGCCTGTGCTCACCACCTCTGCCTGCTTTTAGTTTATGAGCTCTTTTGTAACCTACCCCCGACACAGAGGTGTTTACAAAACAAATTTCTGATCACAGGATCCTGCTGTCAGCTAACAAACTCTATTTGCTGCTCTGACTCCAGGACACCCACAGGCTGAGGAGAAAAGCTCTGGTCAACTCCTCACCCTGTTTACCAGAGCAGGACCTAAACTGTGAAGTTCACATATTGTTTAATGCTGTGACCTCTGTGCACTTGCTAATCCCTCATCCACTGCTCTGCAGCTTCTTTCTTGTCCACAGCCTCCAGACTAATACCCAGAAAGATGCTTGGATTTCCAAAACTGCAAACCATGCAGCTGTCACATTCACAGGGGACGTTCTGTTGAGTCAGCACACTGCCCCAGCATGACCACAGCTATAGGATCTCTCCTTCCTATGGATAATCACATCTTTGCCTGCATCAGGCACCTTCCTGCTGCAGCAGGATTTTGATACCAGCAGCAACATTGCTTGTGCTCTCAGGGCAAGCTGAAATTAGACCAGGGAAAGATTTCTGTTATCCTTGTAATTAATGTTTCAAAAATCAGTGTTCGAATCACTAGATTTCCCTCATCTTGATGATTTATAAAATACTATTTTATCGATTTCATTATTAGTCTACTGAAATATTTAATTTGTTATGAACTCACAAATATTCTGTTTTATCCAGGAATACCCAGTGCTTCACTGAGGCAGACTCAGAGTCCAGGCTCACAGAGAAGCAGAGACACAAATCCAGTTGTATCATTCCTCTGATATGTCCATATTTTTCTGCACACACGAGGAATCTCATCCCTCTTAAGCTGAGTTTAGTTGCTCCACATTTTTTTTGTTTGCATTGCAGGCAGTGCTCAGGGAAAGCTCACAGCCCAGCTACACCTGGGTCATTACTTGTACAATTAATTGACATCACTTGACACTGGAACAGGCTGCCCTAAAAGTGTTCAGGGCCAGGTTTGATGATGCCTGGTCTAATAGAAGGTGTCTCTGCCCTCCACAGGGGTGCTGGAACTAAGTGAGCTTTAAGGTCCCTTCCAACCCAAACCAGTGTATAATTCTATGATAAATGTACTCTAAAAATCACTGTAATGGAGGTAATAGAGCTGCACTTGTGCATGGGGAGTAGGGGAGCAAAATAAGGTGACACTTTCCTTCCCTGTAAAGTTTTGGGTTCAGATGGAGAAAAGAATGGGGAGACACTTGGAATGATGCTTCCCCAAATCTGAAATGAAATTCCAGACTTCTCCAGGTAGCTTGAAGGGGAAGATCTTTCCTCTAGCATATTGACTGAGAGAGAAATCAAAGCAAGCTNTTTGCTCCAAGATAATGCCTTTTGTCCTTTCATCTTAGAAAATCTTTTCTGTGCTCTAGGAAACAGCATCTCTCCTCCAGGTAATTCTGCTTTTTAAACATCAGTTTTCCTCAAATGTGGGAAAAAACCCCCAAAGAAAACCCCAAAACCTAATCTGAGTGCTCTGAAATAGCAGTTCAAAAAGAAATGTTTCATTTGAAAGTATCTTATTAAAAATCAATCAATTCTTAACATAAATGACTTTTCAATGAAAAAAAAGGTCAGGCTCATACCTTTCCTGATAAAAAAAGATTAATTTTATTTAGGTAGATAACTGGCTTTTTAAATGTCTTCTTAAAATTTCATTTTAATTTCAGCAGTGGGTACAGTGTGAAATAGGTGTTCAGGCCATGAATGAGTCTGATAGGAAATAACTGAGGGCAAATAACACCGAGAAGGAGGGAGAGGTTTTGAAATTGGATTGTGTAAGATGTTACTAAGAAGTATTAGGCAAAGGCCTTCCCTGAAACACAACCATACTAATATTCAAATTAAATACCTATTAAATATAAGATGCACACTTCACAATATGGATTCTCCCAGGGCTTTGATTATGAGGTGGCAGGAAGAAGCCTGTAATTAATATTATATGGTGATTCTTTTCAAAGCAGATTGTTCCAAGACCTGTAATCACTACTACTTAAGTAAGTTGTCCTTCAATAGCTAAAAAGAAATTAGGACCCAGAGCAAATGTAAACATGCAAGTCTATTTAATTATTTGCAATATTTTTTTGGAAAAAAATGATATTATGATATTTCCGAACAGTTTTAGCAGTTGCAGGTTAGATCTTGCCTTGAATCTAGATACTTTTCCTGTACCAGGTCAACATTTGTTCTGTATAATGAAACAGAAACATCTTTAAGGAAATGATCCCTTCAAACATCTTTGCTCTGTACCTTTGGCCTGAGGCATCCTCCTTGGAGAACAAACCCTTTGGAGCAAAGAAATAGCCTCTAAATGGAGCTGTGAAAATTGCAATAACATCTGGCATGATGAAACAGAAATTAGCAATTATCATCTCCCAGCAGAGCAATGGGAACCAAATATTCTCTGTCCATCCAGAGGAAAATAATTAAAGCTTAAAAAGAGAACCAAATTAAGTTTACCTAATCAAATGCTCTGATACAGGGAAATTTGTCTGGATCTCCATTTAACTAGGTGGTTATACAAATAGGTGTGTGGTACTTAACACAAATCCAAGATACTTGCTCCCCTTACATCCCATGGCAACACATTCCATAAGTTAATTATATGCTTTCTTAAAAAAAATAAAAAGGCATTTAATCCGTTTCACGGTGGCTGTGTTGCTCATCAAATGTCTCGAACAGTTAATGTCTTGGTAAGACCATCAGCTCAGCAATTTTTAAACCCAAAAGGGCTTATTTTGTCATCTTGTTTGACCTATCAACTGCTAAAGGCAAAGGGACTTCTCTGAAGTTTTTCTTGCTTTAATCTTCACCAGATCCTGGCTCTGCAGCACAGATCAGTCTAGATCTGAAAGTGGCTGGTGGCAAAATATGTTGTTCCGATATTTAATTACTCTCATTTGTTCCAGTCAATGTTTATTTAGATTGCACTTCTACATTTCAGGCCTCGTTATACCCATTTTTGGAAGAATAACTATCCCCCCTTTTGTCCATCATCTGGTTTTGGGTGAGGTGTAACATCCTGCTTGCTCAGGTCCCTGTCAGATGATTCAAATCATAATTTGCTCTTTTTCATTTTTCACTTCTCTTGTGCTCTTTGTACCACCACTTCTTTTATCAGCACTGACTTAAAGGTTTCTTGGAACTGTAATGTCAAATAATCATCTCAGGCTTATAAATGATATTTTTTAGTGATTAAACTGCTCCAGTCACCTCTGCACAGCAGGCCAAGGGCTTCCACACTGTCCCTCATTACACTTCTCCTCTCCAAAGCCAAGACATGGAGTGTTCCAGATACTGCATCTCTTCCCCAACCAAATTAGTCCTGGACAAATAACACTGATCTAGCCCAGATTTATAGAATTTACAATCCTTAACACTGTTCTGTTAACCTCTAATGAACTTTGCCTTCTTGTTTGGACTCTTGAATCTCCCCTGGAAGAGAAATGCTGCTGCTGTCCAGAGACAGCCAGTCCATTAGTGCTGGCAGAGGTATTTCCTGAAGATCAGCTGGCTGCTCCTTCTGGGGGTATTGCATGACTGAATTCATCTTAATCAAGCCAGAAGAATACCTTTTGTCTGGAAACTTTGACCTCCTGTGTGAACTGGATCTTGAATGATTTCCTGTTCCATCTAGGGAATGTCCATTCCACCCTAAGGAGGTACTGGTTAATGAAAGAAAGGGAAATAAAGGGGACATTTATGTGACTTCTGAGGACATAATTTGAATTTCATGTGGTCAGAGCTCTTGCAACAAAAACTGTCCCTGTATTCCTCAGTATTCCAGGAGCAGGTGTCCATGGTGTTTGAAGGCCCAGGACATGGGACACCACTGTCAGAGAGGTCCTGGAAGAGGTCCCAGGTTGCCCTCTGAAGAGTTTGTAGGGAGTAGATGGGACCAGTTTTAGGTCAGCTGGGGCTGTGAGCCCAGGACCTTGATGGCTCATAGCAGATAGGGACAGGAATGAACTCCAAAACCTGATGTCCTCCCAGGGTATAAAAGCTCACATCTGAACATTAGAGTTTTTTTGAAGTGAAATAGAATGGAGAATATATCACCAAATACAAAGAGCAGTTGTGCAAAGATAAAATACTTTTCACATTTGTGCTCATGGTTTCCTTTCTAATTATTTTTTGCAATCTTTTTTTTCTTCTCCTCACCTATATTATAAGGAAATTCACAAAAATCTGAAAGACACACGTTTAAAATCCCCATCAAACTACGAATTGGTCCTTTAAAAGATGGAATGTCACATTAGAAACCTCTGTGCATCATTGATAATGCAACTTAGATTGTTTTAGACTATTCTGGGGCAAAACCCCACGGTGGTTTCTCTGAGCTGGCAGCACAAATGGAAAGATAACAGTTGTGACCAGAGTTTTATGAAAACACATATGACAACTGTTTTCATTCCTTCATCCTGTGACAGAGAAGTGGTCAAGCAAACTCTTCAGCAGTTCAATTTGACCAAAACTTTTAAAAATCATTGTGATCTGCAACGTAGCTGGAATAAAACCACACTGAACCTGAGCCTGCTGGTTAACTCAAAATAGCTGACCTGCCAATGATGCTCCTCATTTCTCCATGCTTAAAGATATTTAAAACCCATCCAGATTTTCCTACCTTTATCTGTCCATGCCAGGGATCCCACATGTGGTGCCAGAAGGACTTTGTGTGCTGAACTTTGCATGCAGAAGGACACTTTGCTCTTCCACGAGATGGATACGGAGGCTGTCCCAGCTCGAAGCAAAGGCACAGAGAGGCTGGGTGCTCACAGAGCATTTATCCTGCTCCAAGTGGGAT
>VZRX01018922.1:62996-85542 GCA_013398075.1 Notiomystis cincta
ATATATAATATATAATATATAATTAATATACAATAAAGGTATAATATATAATATATAATATTATATGCATGTGTGTATATATATGTATATATAATATATCATACATCATATATCACATATCAGTCACATCATATCACATCATATAATAGTATGGCTTGGTTTAGAAGGGATCTGAAGGATTGTTAGGTCCAACCCCATGCCATGGGCCTTGATTTCCAGGTTGAAGTTGGATTTTGCATGTCTAGCCTAGAATAAAAAGAATTGACTATTCTTTATTATATGAGCACATGTTGAGCAGGAGGTGAAGTGTGAGGATGGACAAAAGATATCCCAGTCAGCCCAAAAAGTGATGCAACACTCAGATGGAGAACATGGAGAAGTTGCAAACTTATAAGTGAGTCCTCCTGGTCAAACAGTATTCATAATTATAGATGAGTCTGCAAAAAAAGTAAATCACCATGGACTGACATTTTATCTGCAGCCAGTGCAAATCCTGGACCATACCCAGGTAAGACTGCCTGGAGCCAAAGATATTTCCAAACCTCCAATGCAGTCAGCAATTCCTGATGCCACTCTGCTCAAACTCCTCTTTCCACAAAAGAAAGAGCAAATCAATACCTAGTTAGTTTATGCCTTTATGCACAAATCTCTAATGTCAGACAATAGACACACTTGTAGCAATGCATTAACATTGACATGGACTCCACTAAAATATTAGTGAAGTGCTAGAGGTATTGAGGACATTCAAATTACACAAATCTGACTGTAAAAAAGATCAATAATTTTAAGTGGACTCCAGATATTAGCACAATGTAGCAAGTGGAACAGACTTTTTGGCAGAGCCTGTAGGGATAGGACAAGGAGTAATGGGTTTAAAGTAAAAGAGGTTCAATTTGAATTAGATATGAGGAAGAAGCATTTTTACAGTGGAGGATGAGGCACTTACACAGGTTGTCCAGAGAGGTGATGGGTGACCCATCCATGCAAACATTCAAAGCCAGGCTGGTTGAGGCTCTGAGCAAGCTGATCCAATGGAAGGTGTCCCTGCTCTTTGCAAAGTGGGGGAAATAGGTGACATTTGAAAGTCCCTTCCACTCCAAAGTATTCCTATGATTCCAAGTCATGTAAGGCTTTATTTGCTTCAGCACATCTCTCCTGAGTGCCTGAGTGCTTTTTGTTCTGTGTGCTCTGTGCTCTGGGTTCAACCCACTATTGAAAGATTATTAGTTTGAGCAACTTAGTTGGAAAGTGTAATTTTAAGTTTCTGTCCAGTGTGTGCCATGTCTCTTCTTTAAGAGAAGTTATAAATCTGGATTAAAATCCTGTTGAATGCACTGTTAGGATGCCATTCTGGATTTACATTACTGGAAAGGAGAATAATACTCAGTGTTAAGCTACTGGGGGGACAACAGATCTTTATTTGGTGTGAACAAAATATGTGAGAAATACTACACGTTCAGTGTCCCCTCTCCATCTCATCCCTCCCTTCCCACCCAGAAATTCAGCTCCCTGGTTGGAAATTCCCATGCTCCCAAAGAACCTACCCTGCAGGGCTGCACTGGTTTGAAGCATATCTAACACAGCAATCGAGAGTTTTGTTGGCTTCACGTGCACCGGAGAGAGCAATTTTACTTTCATACTTGATGTTCTTGTGCACATCTGACCAGAGTAACCGAGTGCACAGGTTGTAATCTTTCCAAAAGCAGTAGGTTGATATCAAAGACTTTGCAGTGAAGCAAGGAATTGTGGCAGTACTTCAAGGAACAGGTTTGCAATTAACTGTTAAACACAGATTGAAGGAATGCCCCGCTTGGTTGCTGCAGGCTTTCCTTGCACACCAGCAATGACAGAATCTAAAGCACAGAGCATGGCAAGATGATAACCTGTTAGCAGGGGGAGGAAAATGGGGTAGAATTATTGAGCAGTTGATAACATGCAAGCTGCTTAATGCTTTCAGAATATTGTGCAAAAATAACAAATCCGCTCCTCTGAATTACAACTGCGTTTACCAAAAAAAAAAATAAGGGGGAGGAAAATAACCAGCTTGTGTTGTGTACATGTGAGATTCCTTTTGAAAAGCAAAGCAAGCTACAAACTGCTCAGCCTACAAGTTCATTCAGCCATCGAAGGATATTGCAGCTGACAGTGCACATAACTCAGAAAACAAAAGAAAACAAAAGAAAACAATACACTTAGCTGCCCATAAAAACCTCCAAAAAACAAACCCCAACCCCAGCTCCAATAACCTGAGTTTGCTTTGAAATTTTGCTGTGTAGTCTGGGTCTAGCGTACTCAGTGGTTCTAGCTCTAGGACAAGGCAAATGGAAAAAATATTTTGATTCTGTTTCCTGTCCCATTCTTTAATTATTAGATTTTCCTGAGGGCCTCAGAGCCTCACTGTGTGATCAACTATTACATTTGTCTGGAAAGGAAACCTCTGGATGCATTTACCCAGAGAGGTTGTGGACTCTCCTTCTCTGGAGATATTCAACAGCCATTGGAACACAATTCTGAATAACATCTCTAGGGGAGCATTCCTGCTTGAACAGGGAATTTGAAGTAGGTGACCTCCAGTGGTCCCTTTAAACCTTACAAATTCTGTGATTCTGTGTGATTAAGAACCACAGAGAAATAGGAGCTGAAACAAGAGTGGGCTAAGGATTTGTCAAGGATCTTCATAACCAATTAGCATCAGCAGAATTTGCAAGGAATTGCTCAACACGTGTCAAGTTTTGGCACCAAGTTGTTATGTCATTTGCTTAAGCAAATATTTTTCCTGCGCAGTTCATGATTTGGCATGAACCTGAAGATTGGGACAGAAAAATAAGAAAGTTTATAGTGAAATGGTTTGGTGATTTGTCCGCTTTAAGAACTTGGAAATAATACAGATAAAGGAGGGTCATAGCTGGCCCTGCTCCCTACTTCAACCAGGATATTGGAGGAGATCATTGCCAGTTGAATTATCCTATAACCATACAAAAAGTGGCATGTAGGACTTGTTTTGCCACTGGCTGAGATAATGGTCTGAAAAAAGAGGTCAGATTTGAACTACATCCTTCAAAGAACAAACCCTGCTGCTTTGACGTTCTGGAATTTTTCTGATTTTTTTCAGGAAAGTCTGTTTTGAGGGGGGAATCACCCAAAGTTATAATTGATTGACAGGTTTTCTGTAATTTTTACTACAGTCTGCCAGTGCAGTGTTTTGCAAAGGTCAGGGTTTGAACTCTTATTTTTAACCCATTTTTTTGTCTCTTCCATCCCCAAGATCAAAACCCAAGCAGTATGTGCCAATGTAGGTAAGTCACATCCCCACTCAACATCTCTATTTAAAACTAGCCATTTCCTGCATAACTAAATGTCAATAAATGCTGCTATTTGGAATAGGAGCCTATGGAAAGAAAACAAGCTGATAAGTGAAAGACAAGATTGTACCTTGTACCCTTGATTTTTGTAGAAATAATTCTGTTGTAAATGAGTTTTCAGTAAGTTTTGTTTGAAACTTTTGACTTTGTTTTACTGTTATCAGACTAAGTGTTGAAGGACATATTTACCATTTACCTCAATATAAAATGGTCTTCTGGCTTTAGAGAGATTTATTTTGTTCAATCAGAGAAGGCACTGAATTCAAGCTGGGGAATTAATTATAAATTGCAAACAGATAAATTCAAGTTGAATTTGAGGGGAGGGTTTGGACTACAGCTCTTCTGTCTATCAGATCAGATGCCCAACTGCTCTTTAAAGGTCCAAATTTCAAAACTACTTTACCTCCTTGAATGGAAAAATACAAATATCCCATTTGGAGCTAAGGTCTGCTCATGAAGGAAATGATTAGCACAAAGCTTTCATTTTAATTTTGTATCAAGAAGCTCTACAGGATTAGATCCTCTCCTGTTCACATAGGAATAACAACCTGGCACTGGTTAGAACAACCCTTGGGCTATCTTGCCAGAACATGGAAAGATGAAAGAAGGAAGAAGGTGGAGAAAGCAAACCCAGGGATAGGATGGAGACAGAACCTATGGGTCTAAAAAAGTCAAAAGGGATATTTAATATGACATCACTGTCCTTCTCCATTTGATTGACTTGGCCGTGTTTTGGGTTGTGCACCGAAATAATTTTGCCAGGTTGTCTGTGTGCAAATGTACATGTGGAAGAAATTTTATGATTCACAATAAGACTTATTTCCTGAATTCTTTATATTTATTTCTCTATTTCTTAACTGTTGACATTACCATCAAAAAACCCCAAACTAAACACAGCTCCTGGTAGATTTCTGTGAAAGACGTGATAGTAAATGAACTCATGTTTTATTCTTAGAAATTACTGGTCTGCAGAATTTTCCCTTTTAAAATTACATCTTTCCCTCCTTGGTTAACCCTGGAGAAATTGATTCTTCACTCTTTCTTTATATGGGAGTAAAATAAGGCAGCGACCAACTCTTAAATCTTGGGTGAACTGCAAGTATGGAGCAACTTTATAAACAGAGACAAAGCTGTGAGCCTTAAAAATTTGTGCCTGAGCACTGCTGCAAACGCAGCTTGTTTAAAGGCTGGTGAACAAGAAGATGAAGCAGTTTGGCTGCAGGATGCTGTGGTCTCACCTCCTGTTCAGGTGCAACCTCAGCAAGGATGTGCCAGGAGCATTCACAACTTGGAGTAAAACATTCATGGGGATGCTGAGAGACACTTGACCTTCTCCTTCCTCGTGCCAGCAGTTCCATCTTTGCTTATCAGATCACAAAACCCATGAGATGTCTAACTAAACCTGTGTTAACTTTTCCAGTGAATCTCTCACACCCAGGGAAAACTTAGATTGGAGATTAGGAACAATTTCTTCACTGAAAGGGTCGTCAAGCACTGGAACAGGCTGACCAGGAAGTGTTGGAGTCACCATCCCTTGAAGTGTACATGAAACATCAGGATGTGGTGTTCAGGGACATGGTTTAGTGGTGAACTTGGCAGTGCTGAGTTAATGATTGGAGTGTAGATTTTCAAGGTTTTTTTCAAACGAAACAATTCTATGATTCTCCATTTCTGGAGAATCTCCATTCTGGCCATCATGGCCACACAACCAATTGTTGGCAGAGTGGGCTTGGGTGAAAGCAAAGTCACCAGAAACTCCAAACTCTGGTATATATAGCTAAATTGACATAAGACTATCAAACTAAAAACCCTATTTATCTTTTTCTCTACACACATGCACACAGATTACACATGGCCAAAAATAATTAATGCTATTAATTTCTTTGACCAGCTTTCTTTAACTATTTAACTACAAGGTTGTCCAAGGGCTAAAGCCAAGAAATTCCTGACTAAATGACTGTGCAACATGTCTGCATTTCATAGAGTCTGAAAAGTGTTTTGTCAACACTTAGCCTGAGATAAATGAGAGGTTGGAGTTTTAGATCATGCTCCCAATCACTTGCTAACTGCAACCAGTCACTGAATTGTCATGTCCTGGAGATTGCTTTCACATTCTTGTGAATTAGTGTAGCATGTGTCAGCATTCCTGAAGAGGCTTTCAGCTGGCTATGAGCTCTGCCCTCCTCTGAGCAGGAGCTCTGCAGATGCAATTCCACTTCTTTGGGGAAGAGAGTCATCAATCATAATCATGTCCTAGTGTCTCACCAGCAGAAACAGCAAGAGGGGTGTCTTGACTAGACTTCCCAGAAGAAAATGAGAAAATACATCTGAAGACTAGAAATTACATCAGAGTACAAAGTTTGATCTCTTCTTGAATCCAATTTTTCCTCAGTTCAAGGGTACATGGATTGATTGTCTTGGGTCATTGCAAATAGTTCTATAAAATAAGGTCCTGCAAAATGTGAAAGGTGAGATGCACCAAGGTTTAAAAATCAGTAGTGTTCTCATCCTCACATGAGCCAATCTCCCTCAACTGCCTTTTTTGTCAAGTTGAGAAAATAAAGGAAGCATTTGGGCGTAGTTTTTCACATCCAAAATTAGCTGCAACTCCATTGTTTGCCAATGGAGTTTGAGGAAACTGGCCTAGATGCAAAAGTCTATATTAAAGATGCCCAAGGTAGTTATATGCACCACTTTATGCAAGGAAAAAATCTCCTCCCTTCCTGAAGTCATTCAGGTTATTGTGTGCATCATGTTTGTGAGAAAGCAACCTCCTGTCCTGTGGAAGAAATGTGGTTGGACTGTGCAGAGGGAAGGAGAGAAGAAAAAATTGAAGTGTTGGAGAAAGGAACTGAAATAAAGAATAAACCAGGAAGAAACTAAATTTCCAGCATCATAATTACAGCACTCTGAGGAATAATTGGGATTCCTAATAGCTGCTTTGTGCATACTGGAATGTTTTTGTCCTCAAGCAACTGATCATCAGTGCTAAATGTCATAGGTGATGTTGGAAAGAGACTTTGGAACAGGATCCAGCATGTTTCTCCCAGGGGAATGTCATGAGCCCTGAACTCAGATCATGACTTTTCTTTCAGCTTGACCTCACTGTTGCAGGTGTTGCCCAACATCAGGAGGAAGGGCAGAGCATTCCTGTGCCAAATATCTTCTGGCCTGGATACTACAGACAAATCTTCTAGGAGATGGAAGTAGCAACAAGCTAAATTAGGAAATGAACGCTTAAGATTTCCAGTGCTTAGACAAGTGATGTAGCCTAAAGGTTGTGGTATAAATGCCAAGGTGACTCTGCCAGTCACGAAGCAGTAGTCAGCAGTGCTTCTTCCAGAGCTTTTGAGCCTGTTGGTTCATGTCAGGAATGCTCTAGTGATGCCTGGCAGGCTGGCCTCTCCATGAGACCCAGGCAGAGCAGCAACTCCTCGTAGACTGTGAAGCTGTCTAGACACCAGCCAGGGTGGTTCCACCCTGCCTGGCCAGGAGAGAGGAGGTTCTGGGCAAGTGCAGCCTTGGTGCCTGGATAACTCAAAGCAAAATAAGTGAGGTGAGGCTGAGTGACTCCTCATGTGAGGGAGATTTTAGGATGGCAGTCTGGGATTTGGGAATACAAATTCCTTTCATTCTGTCTGCCTCAAGGAGTGCATGGAGAGGCACACCAGTCTCCACACTGCTGTAGGAAACTGAACAGTTTCTGACATTTCTGGGAACAAACATACCTCAACACTGAGTGATTTTGAAAAACTCAAGCCCCTGTGATCAGCAAAGATTATATAGGTTTGGGTTTTTTTGCCCACTCCTGAAGCAGAACCAACAATAAATGAGATGATTTATCAGGAAGCAGCAAGATGCTCCATGTTGGATTTGAAAATGGGCAGGAAATTGCACAGGAGCAGCACCAATGTTTTTCAATCCAAACACTGGAGACACAGATGAATAACATACTTTTGTTTGTGAAGCCTCAGCCACCTCTGCAGTTACTCATGGGCAAAGTCTGGAGCTGTTCCTCTGGTGGAGCATCAGCTGTAGTTTGCAACAGCCCTTGGAGCAGGAACAACCCTTTCTATGCCACTTTTAGAATCATGGGATCCCTAAGGTTGGAAAAGCCCTCTGAGATTATCGAGTCCAACATTAACCCAGCAAAGCCAAGCCCACCACTAAACCATGTCTCTAAATATAAAAACTTTGTTCTTTTTAACACTTCCAGGGATGGTGAACCATCACCATCCTGAGCAGCCTGTTCCAATGCCTGACTACCCCTTCAGTGAAGTAATTTTGCCTAATATCCAATCTCCAAACCTAGTGCAGTTTGAGATTTTTCCTCTTGTGCTCCTCTTGTAGGGAGTGAGCCCTGCTGCTCTTTGAAGTATATATGGATTTTTTGTGAGACAGAAAGGGAAAAAAATATCTGCAGAGGGGGTTTTCAGGGGTTAGAGTTGGGTGCCAGCTGTCAACAAAACCACTTAAGGTCATGTTGGCTGCTTAAAAAAGACGTTTCACCTGCACCTTAGAACAATCTCAACCCACCTTCCCCATGAAGAGAAGAAATCCTTATTCTAACATCACAGTGCCATAAAGGAGTAAATTCAGGGTAAGTGGAATTTGTCAACCTCTACGTTGAAAGTTCAGTTTTATTTCTGGCACACACTAAGTTGCCTGATTTTTTTATTTCCACATATTTCTAGGTGTGGTTTAAGACTCTGTGACTGAGATCCAAACTTGATGGACTGTGAACAAGACCATGAGTGTCAGGAGAGAGAAGAAAAACTCACAGCAGCTGCAAGGAGAGAGCTGGGGTCAAAGACCTGTTGGGCTTAGATATAAAGGTAAGGAGCATAATTTCTGAGCAAAATCAATTTTGTCCAATAGAGAGAAAAATTCACCTCTAAAGAAATGAGGCTTACATTTTTAAGGTTTGGAAATGACTTTTTAATGCACTGCTGGGTAAGCTGGGCCCTTTGACATACCTGCTTGGCAGCTGGGAAGAGGAGACTAAACCTGGACATGAGGGAAATCAGAGTTTGCTCCTCTCTCCATACTATGGCTTCAGCATCTTTCACAGAAGGAGAAAGAACTTTTAAAGAGCAGTAATTGAGGAAATCTGCTTCAGAGTGGGCTTCTCTCTCCACGGGTCCACAGGTCCCTGCCAGGACCCTGCTCCAGCACTGCCTTCCCATGGGGTCACAGCCTCCTTTGGGCATCCACCTGCTCTGGTGTGGGCTCCTCCAGGGGCTGCAGGTGGATCTCTGCTCCCCCATGGACCCCCATGTGCTGCAGGGCTCTTCCATGGGCTGCAGGGGAATCTCAGCTCCAGCACCTGGAGCATCTCCTCCTCTTCCTTTTCCACTGACAGAGTTGTTGGTGTCTGCAGAGCTGTTCCTTCACATATTCTCACCTCTGGCTGCAATTACATCTTCTTTTATTCCTTTCTAAATGTATTATTACAGCAGCATTGCCACCATTTCTGACTGGCCCAGCCCAGGCCAGCCCAGTCTTGGAGCTGTTGGGAATTGTCTCTGCTGGACAGGGAGGAAATTTCCAGCAGCCTCTCACAGAAGCCCCCCCTGCTATCAAAACCTGGCCAGGCAAACCCAATAATACTGGTTGTCCATGTCCCTACCAAGGATTTCACTCTCTTCAGCCCAGAGAGATAAACCACGGCCTTCCCTTCTCAGCAGAGTGCCTAAATCTCCATAGAATAGCAAAAGTGTCAGGCTGATATTGTTGCTACTCAGGAGGGATGTTGCTGCTCCACTTCTCTGTCAGCACTTAGCCATGCTTGAAGTGAAACATCTAGTCCCAAATTGTCATTTCCCTGAAGGCCACAATGCATGTGTGGAATTAACTATATAATTAGATTATCCACCATGATGGCCCTGGCAGGATGAAATATTTTGAGCATAAGTAAAACAGCTGTATTATGAGTTAAGAGTAAGGTAACATTTTACAGACTTTTACGCTACAACAAAGAAAGATAAGTGTGACATGAAAGTAAAAGTCTTTTATCTGTGTATGTCTTTGAAAACTCAGTCTACACAGACTCAAAGCATCTGTTAATCAGATTATGGGCCATATCCTGCTCCCAAAACAGTTAATAGCAACGCTCTCATTGATTTCCTCAGGACAGAAACATGCCCTAAAGGAGCACTCTACTTCTTCATAGGCCTACTCGTTGGAGAAACATTTGTGCTATTCAGAAAGGCAAAGCAATTTCCTGGAAGCAGAAACTCCTACCTGCACTTGTAACAACTCAGGCTATTTTAGGAAATGAAAAATTCCACCCAGCATTAGGATTACATTTTCAAAACTGTTTCCTTCATGATTCTCATGCTGCTTTATGCCACCCATGAAGGAGGGGGAGCTGCTTTTTGATTCACAGGAGTCATGCTTTCTGCAGATCCTTTTTCCCCTGTCAGATCTTTTCTTTCCCAGCCTCTCACATTCATTGCTGGTCCTGAGACCCTCCTTAGATGCATGTGGGAAGGTGAACCATTTTTACCACTCTCCATAGAGGTGATGGGCACTGGAAATAGCTGTCCACATCAGACTGCAGGATCACAGCTGATGTTCATGTTGTTGTGGCATTCTGATGGTGTTAGATGCTTTTACTGCTTTTGTTTCCACCACTGCTTCTTCAAGGTCATCCTTCATGTTAGCACTTCTGGTTTAATTCTATTTACAATCCTTTATATTGAATTCAAATCTTCCCTTCTTTGTACAGCAGTGAAAAAGAGGCATTTGCTGACTATATGTAAATAGCACAATTTAAATTGTGGGGGTTTGGCCATTTAGTAACAGCAGCATAACATTCATCATCTTCATGAAGAAACCCTAAAAGCAGAGATTTGTATATTTCTTTGCAGAATATGTGAACTAGGGCTCCCCCTTTACTTGATGTTGCTCCTAAGCTGCTGCAAAAGGGAACGATTTGTTTTTTAATTCCCAGAATCTGATAATTGGATGCTTTTGAGACACATCACTGGTGTGGATACAGCAAATTAAGAGAGAGGCTGGAGAATTGTGATCATAGTGGCTAGCTGTCTGTGACCTATCCCTTTGGGGGGTACAAAGAGGGCTGTGCCATCTTGGAATGTAAATTACCTTCCAGCCCAGGGAAAATGCAGCTTGGTCAGCTGCTGCTTGGAGCACTGCCCATTCTCCTGCCCTCTGTGACACAGAGGGACACCTCTCCATTCCACTTGCTCTAGGATCTTTGCAGCTGCAGGTTTGGACTGCCTCAAAAATACGTCAGGAGTTAATTTTAAATCTATTAATTCCCACAGCTCGACAGCAGCAAACAAGTTTTCAAGGGCTTCCTGAGTACAAAATCTGGACCAAAATCTCTAGCTATATAATTTCATCAGCAGGAAGTACCTTTTGCAGACCTCACTGCTACTCAGATAGAAACCACAGATTCTGCTTCTGTTGATAAACCCCCTACATTAAAGACTTCAGCCTTCAACAATTTTCAATTCCAAGCAAAAACTCTGACAATTCTATTTCCCATGTGCTTCTCATTTTCCAGGAGAAATGCAATGTCCTCTCCTACTGCATATCAGTTTAACTCAGCCCACAACAGCAGGGAAAATTTTTGGAAGCTCATTTTCCAGAATGTTTGTTGCTTTGCGTTGGCTGGAAACTTCTTCCCCTGCATCTGTCCTGAAACTGCATCTACATTTAGTCCTCTACAGTGTTAGTTCACAATCATGCAGAAGCTTTAAACAAACTGCCTTCAGTCCTCTCTGTTTTCACACCAGCAGCTCATTTTTTATTTCCACTTGTGTTCAGAGTCTCTACACTAACATAAATGGGAACCACAGTGGATTTCCAATGCAATTTGGCTATTTTCTTTTACTGTCTCCTACAGATCATGGCCTAAGTACAGTTTTATTTATTATATTTATGTAGTGCCTCTATTTCCCTACTACTTTAACACATGAGGATTTTTGGGGGCTGCATTAAGCTGTTTGACTTCTATAAGCAACATAAAAATTCCATGTGTGTTTTATGAAGCCCTGCCACAGAATGAGATCTCAGTAATTGCCTTCACCGAAATATTATGAAGCACTAAACTTTTGCTTTGAATTCTACTGTTTTTAAACCTGAGGATGATTGACTTCTCCCTGTCCCATCCAGTCATGACCCCAAATCTGTCCTTGCTTGACAAAGCAGAGGGAACATCCCAGTGTTGATGCAGAGGAAGATGAATAAGGGTAAAAATGGTTTACCTAGGATTTAGGCAACAGACTTTATTCACTTCCCACTGCCTGCCTACAATCACAGTGGGATGAGCATGTTCCCTTTCATTACCTAAGCAGACAAGTCAAACTTCACTGCTGTGCAGAGCTCAGACCACTTCTAAATGTGTGCTCAGCTCCTGCTGAGACACATTTCCCTGAGAAAGGTATTAATTATAGAAACACAGAAGCCCAGAATGGTTTGAGTTGGAAGGGACCTTAAAGACCATCTCATTCCTACCCCCACGCCATGAGCAGGGACACCTTCCACTAGACCAGGCATCTCAAAGTCCCATCCAAAATGGCCTTTGATGCTTCCAGGTATGGAACAGCCACAGTTCCTTTGGAAAGCATGTTCCAGTGCCTCACCACCTTCACAATGAAGAATTTCTTCCTAATATCTAATCTAAATCTCTGTTTTGTCTCTAGAATGTTTAAGGTACTCTGTTCTCTCCATATAAACATGTCTAAAAAATGATCTGCCATTCTTTTGAGAAGAAAGCCTGAAGGAAAATTCTCTCTTTAATGGTTAAGAACTCAGTTGCTGGGCTGGAGACTGTTTCCTGCATATTGTCTAGTGACTGTTCCACAGGGAATATACACTGGCTTCTAGGCTGCTTTCTGATCACAGGCAACCTGTGTAATTACTGGGCTCTTAAATCATACCATTATGTTGTTGCTCAATGGATCTTATGGGCTTTTGTTGAGGTTTTGTTTGTTTGTTCACTTTTTTTTCCTGCAGGTACAGTTTCTAAAGAAAGACACATCAGCATCTCCCCATCCCTCAGTCCTCCAGCAATTAGCCTGTGGGTTTCCAAGGAAAGTCCTTTTTTCCTTGATGTGTGCATGGATACAGAGGTGGGAACAGCAAATCTGATCTCCCATGTCCAGGATAAGTGGTTTGACAAGAGTCTATTCCCTTGTGGAAGGCAAATGAGGGGTTTCCTTCCTGTTCTCTTTTCAGTACCTTCTCTTACTTTCCTTTTAGTGCCCAAGCTGGGAATCTTTAAAACATGAGGATATTTCTCCACAAACATAAGCAAAAGGTTTATGTCTCACCCTAGAAGTTACAGTCTGAAATGCTGCACAGTCAGTGTCTCAGTATTTTTGTGCACCTAGATCTTGCAAAATACTTTTAATAATGACTGAGTTTGTGGAAATGGTATTAAGTTGCCTTCTTAAAACACTGACTAGCCTTTGAAACCTTAAAGTTCTTATTTCACAAGATTTTTGGATGCTTCTTCCTAGGAGGGTGAAAAATCTGATTTGTTTTTCAGTAGCTCATTTATTAAACTTAACAAAAGGAGCAGAAATTTTTCTTTCTTTCCTGTGCATACTGAAAGGTTTGAATTCCTTTAGTGAATGTGTGAATGTAGCTACAAACAGAAATATTCAAGGGATGAACAAGAGGAGGTGATTTATTGGAGTGGACAGGCTTTGTATTTAACTGTATTTTTTTTATTATTGATGTGTTTTAGGAAATCTGCCCTTCTTAGGCTCCTTCCATTGTCAGTCAAGCCAGACTTTTCCCAGGGCTATTTCAAGTCCCATCTTTGCAGTCTCAGGGTGCATCTCCCACCTATGACCCTTGGTACACTCGAGCTGGCTCCAGGGAGGGTTAAAGGAGCCACATTGCCATCTGTAGGCATCTGACACCCTAAAAAAAAGCAACTTTTCCTATTTCCTCATGCAACAGTGAGTGGATATCAGTGTGGGTTTTCATCTTTCCTCTGTGTGCTCAGACATACTTGTTTTTTCTTATTTCTGCAAATAAAAAGGTTAAGTTGAAAACACCTCCAGAGAAGAATTAGGGATGTAATTCTGATGACTTCTTTGGTCAGCTGTGCTCTGGCACTGGGAGGGAGCTGGTTCTGGAGCTGAGTTTTTTTGGGTGTTCTCAAATTTGGGTTTGATATGAGTTGAGGTAGATGCGGATGTTAATGTTGCTATATCTGGTGATAATCTTGGTTTTGAGTGATTTAGTTGATAAGAAATGGGTGTCTTTGAGCAACATTAGAATGAACCTTGGGTTAGATTTCTTTAATATTATATTTGCTGTTATCTCTGTTGCAGTTCTTTTAAAGAAATACAGAATTTTATGTTCAGAACAGCAAATTCACCAATAATAAATTACAAGATGGGGTTTGAACTGATTTGTCTCTGGCTTGTCTGGAGGTTGGTTGGCAAATACAGTCCAAAATTTTATCTTTTGGTCTGGTGTAGGAAAACATTAATATCAACAGAAGCTGAAAGGATATACTTAGCCTGAAAGGTTTAATAGCTTGTGTTAGTGAATTTATATTTCTTTCATTATTTGCTCTGCTGTAAATGCAAAAAAAGTCCACTTTGGGGTCGCAGACTTCTTGCTTTATATATTGTGGTTAGAGTTTATATTCTCCCATTTTAGTTGCCTAAAGGTAGGGCACCAAAGCTCACTTTATGTTTTATGAAGAGAGATAGGTCTGCAGCTTCAGAAGAAAACTGGTGCTGCTTATTTTAGGAGAAGATAAATGGTCCTGCTGATGTCCCACTGCTTTTCTCCAGTGGACCAGGGATCCAAATCACCTCAGTGAGAAGGCTGCAGCTGAGCTAACTTCTCAATTCCCTTTGCAGTCCATGGACGGCACAATTATATCCCATCTATCTGAGACATCTCTTTCAGACTAGCTCAGGTGGAGGCCCTGGCTTTAGACTTGAACATTCTTAACTTACTAACTTTTTTCCAATTGTAGATAGGAGAACTCAGCTTGATCTTCTATGTAAATACAAAGATCACAAAGATACACCTAGTGTGAGAGCTAAGATAATGCAATGTCAGCCCAAGTGAGGATCATTTGCCAGAACAGCCTGAGCACACCCCAAAAAATATTATTAAATCTTTTTGTTAATAAGATCAATTAGCTTGCTACATTTTTATTATGTCAAACCCTCTCTGGGACAAAAAAGTGAATTTTTGCAAATTAATGTTGAAGTGCAATAATATAATTACTGTTTTATTACCATACAGAAATTAATTCTATGGCAAGTACAGGAAATATAGCAAAATTTTTATTGTTAGAGCACCTCCTAATCATAAATCCAGCTGTCTTCTAGACTACCTGATAAAACCAGGAAGATATTCCTTTCTGGTGAGATTGCCTTATAAGACCTGGGGTTAATATCAGCAGTCAAGATTAAATATTCCTTGTTGTCTTGGTACAAGAATTAGGAATTTTACTGGGTTTTTAAATCCCTCTTCCATTTTACCAATTAAAACACAATGTGGGGTTTTTGTTGTTGTTTAGGTTTTTTGGGTTTTTTGTTTGTTTGTTAGTGCTTTGGTTTTATTGTTTGATTTTCTCTGTGTGTGAAAACTTTTTTAACTGTAAAAATATATTTCATCCAAGTTAAACCTTTCTTATATGGAAACCACTGTACAAGCTCTTTGGCTTCTCTCTACCCAGGGTATATCTGCTTCTGACTGTACAGGATAATTTTTGACTCAAATTCTTGTATTTCAACAACTCTGACAGAGTTTTTGTAGCACCAGATCCTTTTCTGATCCAGGGAATCAATTTTAGGGAGGCATACCAGCTCCAGTAATAGTTCTGGGCTTTTGGAACAAACCCAACACTTTTCTCCAAGTACTTGAACATGCACTCACTTCTCTTTTTGTTTCCTGTAATTTTGCTTGTAGATGGGGCCTCTTCCCTCCCTTTTGAATGCAGGAATGAAAGGATTTCTCCCCTATGCAAGGGAACAGGAAAACTTCCTTCAGAGTAATATGTGTAAATACAACCACTCCATTTGCATCTATACTGCCATACAGCCAAATCATATTTTATTTTTTTTTAACCCTAATGTGATGACTAAAACAGCTTTCTGTTTGTTTTCTCAAGTAGTTGTAATTCACCTCCTTCAGCTATAACAACCACCCATCATCCTTTAAATTGGTAATGGAAAAGGGTGTTGCTTTGGTTGTGTACACGTGGAATTAGGGAGACATTGCCTTAAAAATGCACACAGAAGAAAAACCTGTAATATCTCTTTCAACACTGTTGTCCTTTGACCCAGCTCAGTAAACACAAATTAAGGATTTTATCTTGCAGCAAGGAAATTACATACATATACAATGACAATGGTCAACTGAGGTCAGAGCCTTTATGGTATTCTCTTATTTTCATATCTCTGCATTGTTTTTCCTCTAGAAATATGTTCATTGGAAAGTTTTAGTAAAGCTTTGCTTTAGCAGAAGTCCCCAGAATAATCTGTCAATAGAAAAATTAGTCTCATGTTACCTTCAAAAAGATAAGAGTGTTACCTCACTTCAGAATTGGAGATATCAAAGTATGGAAATGTCAACTGACTTATCAGATTGCCTAACAGGAATTTTATAGATTTGTGAAAGATCTTGGAAGACTAGACTTTTATGTCAGCTCTTTGTCCTTGGAGATTTAAGCTGATCTTTTGGGTTACTAAAACTCATATTTGAATGGCACAGTTCTCTGTATCTGTTTCAAATCTGCAGAACACAAAGCCAATATGTAAAGCATGATCTTGGCCTTATGAAAAGGGCACAACAAAGCAAACACAGAGTGACATGTCAAAATTAATATCTAAGGCCATGTGCACAATATTAAACAGTGTCACAGCAGAGTGGGAAGAGAATGACATTATAAGGGCATCTAACCAATAATACTGTTTGACTTTGGGTGGGGAAATTGCACAGGGGAGCTGTGGCAGCCTGACCACAGGAGACCTATGTCTGTTAATGCTGAGGAAATTTTCAGAGCAGAGAACTTCACAGAATGGTTTAACTACAGTAAAATATCATTACAAAGTAAGAAGTGAAGCCATTTGCCACTGACACCCTCTTGGCCCTCTTGAATTCAACAGATATTTTACAAATGGTTTCACTGTAGGGAAAAAGTTCACCTCCAGGATGTTTTGGGAAATATGGTCTGGAGGAAAGAAATCAAAGAAAGAATGTGGAAACAGGAAGGAGGCAAGACAAATGGGAGCCTAAGTGAAGACCTGCAGGGAAGTGAATATCCCATCCTTGGTTTAGACAATAAAGTAATTTCTCATACTCATAGCTGGAAAGAGGAGCTTTTGGAGTGCCAGCAGATCCCAAATTCCTTAAACCATCAGGCCAATAGAAAAAGACTTCAAATTCTTTATTCCCTATATTTTCATTATTTTTAAGGGGAGTGAAAAGGGGATTTATTCATCACTCTGATGCTTGGATCTGGCAATCATGCTGCAGGGCTTGGGCATAGAATTTGCATTGCAGATGCCTGTTCTCATGGGAAACCTGCTGGGTACTGAACACATTTCAGAGATCCTCATAGCTTCTGATAATTCGTCCAGCATGGCCAGAAACACCACTGGGTTCCTTATAAACCTTCCCTAAGTGTGTGTGTCCTTCAGGATCTTTGTCTCATGTAATTTTTGTGATCTCTGTTTTTAACTGGACAGCTTCAAAACCTGATATCACAGATTTGGCCAGAACACATAAAGCCTAAGTTTATCTCATGTAATACCCACCCTGGTCAGGTTTTAATTCTATACTTTCAGATATGAAAGGCAAATCAGACAAATTTTCTTCATCTCATTATGCCTCCTCCTGATTTCTGAGAATTGCTGTGGTTACCCTCTGCACCGTGAGGTTCTCTGCCTGTCCCTGTAGCAACTCTGGGTCACACAAAACACACTGTTCATGGCATTCTTTTGCCTGGTTTTTAATATTTTTTAAAATTGATTATTACTTTATTTTCACTTTCACCTGCTTATTTTCACTGGATATCCCTTTTCTTTGTGGCAGAAATAACCAGATTATCTGTTCTTTTCAGCTTGTAGAGTCTACTCCAAAGCCCGTTTAAGTCAATAGTTTCTTTCCTCTGACATCAATAAGCTCTGGATGAGGCCCAAAATGAACATGAGTTAACTCAGTTTGATAGGATGGGTATTAACTGCACTGATTGCTACTGGAATCAAATTTATGAGCCTCTCACTCTAGGAGCCAACCACAATAATTTTAATTATACAAAAGGAAGTATTTCTTGTGTAAAAACATTCCAAATACTTCCATTTCTTTTAAGCTACTTCAAAAGTGGGCAGAACTACAAAGTATTATTGAAAACTCAGGATGGGGTGGAGGGGTATTTCCCTTCCTCTGAAATTCCTCCCCCATGCCTGCATACTGCTAAACCATCCCTAGCAGGGATTACTTTTATCTCCAGCTCATGAAGAATTTTCTGAAAGAGATGTTTTGCTTTTGTCCTTGGAATACTCCACGTTGTGCAAAATGGGCTTGTGAGTCTCTTTCTTGGGAAGGGGGAGCTCAAGCAGCTCCCTCCATGTGCTCTCCCTCTCCTTCCTCTGGCAGCACCAAGGCTCCCGTTGTGCGGAGGAGCCGCGCGCGCTGCTCGAGCATTTCAAAGGGAGCGCTCCGTGAAGATTGTGGAGCTGCTGGAGAGGTACACAAACCTGCTCAGTTGAATATCCTGCACATCAGGTGAGTAGCTATGGTGAATTTATCCTTCATCTGTGTGTAGCTATGCCAGGACTCTGAACTGAAAATTCGTGTCTTCTGGGAATCCGAGCAGCTTAGCGTCAATAAGCAGAGTGGTTTTGTCTGAAGGACCATGTTTCAACACATGAG
Organism: Notiomystis cincta; assembly: GCA_013398075.1. Taxonomy (NCBI): domain Eukaryota; kingdom Metazoa; phylum Chordata; class Aves; order Passeriformes; family Notiomystidae; genus Notiomystis; species Notiomystis cincta. Next base: position 81,248 of record VZRX01018922.1, read on the forward strand.
AAGTGAAGAGGGATAATTTTCCTCATTTAGCCAAACTGAGTCTTTCTGTCAGTCCTGAGAGCAGCCATGGTCTGTGTTTGAACAGAGGTTCAGGTTACTCATCTTCAATTTTGGAAATGACTGGCATGCCCTCCAACAGATCACAGAGTGTGTAATCTGCAGATCTCTGCCTCGGTTCCCTTCCTGCTCCATGGTGCTCCTGGTTTAGGCTGTGAGCCTGGTTAGGGATTGCATTTTCATTCAGGAACTACTTCTTCTTGTCATGGTTGGACTCCAGTCCCAGCTGGAGCTCTGAAAGTTTTTCTTCCCTTTTTGTCTCGCTTGTTACTCTCACAAAAATGCATGGGAAGTCGGAAGAAGTAGGTTTTTCTCCTCTCTACCTGCCTCTGTTTGCCTGCATTTAGGATAAATTCTCTAAACATGTTTGGGCCAGCATCCCTCAGCACACCACCAAAACAGTTTCTACTCCATGGATTTCAGAAATTCCCATTAAGTGGGAAAAAAAATAAATTAAAAAATCAACACATCTACTCAGCTTGTGTGAAGAGAATCCTGCTCCTCTGTAGTCACACCGACTCAGAACAGTGCAGTTGCCTTATCTTTCATCTGCTGATTTCAAAGGATTTGAGAGAATTTGAGCAAAGGAGTGTTACTGTGTGCTGGGAAGCAGGTGAGTCTGTGGATGGAGGGATTATCCCAATCTCTTCCCCACAACCTTGTGCTGTCGGACTGCCTGACCTCTTCTCGTTGGCAGAAGGAACAACCCCTGTATAAGGTGAGAACAGCACCTTCACCACTGTTCTTCCACTTCTAAATGAAGCCCAAATCTGATGCAGAGACAGCCTTGTGATGGCAAAGGCACCTGTAAGAGGTTAAAGTGTTGGTGGGAAAGCTGGGAGAAGCAGCTACGACGAATTTGAGGTAAAATGGCTGTGCTGTGAGGCTGGTAAATGCTCCCCCTCTCCTTCCTCCTGTGAAACTAGAGGAGAGGCATCCACGTGGGATTGTGTGGAGGAAAACAGGCTGCTCTGAAGGGGTGCAGGAACATACTACTGCAGCTCTGCAGACAGATATTTAACACACATAAGTAGAGAAGAGCCCTATGACTTCTTAAGGCAACACAGGAAGAAGGGAAAACACAACTCGAGCACCTTGGCTCTTAGGTTGCAGCTAGATGTGGCCAGTCACCCTGAATCCTCTCTCCAGCCAAAACAAACCGAGTACTCTGACCTCTTAAATATATTCTGCTATAAAGATAATATTTTCCACAGATAAGAGTGCCATATACATTATATATGAAGCTAGAACCATCAATAGTCTATTCATGCTTTCCTTCCTCTTCGCTATGTGAGACAGCTCTAAGAAAACAATCTTGATGTAAATGAAAATTAAAAGAGATATAAGGAGAGGAACCACATAACACAAGCACAGAGGTATTGGTTCAGGGAAAGGTTTTAGCCCTGAGAAGCAGCTGGTGCCTCACTTTCCATCAGAAAAATGCTCCCACTTAGAGGCTTTTCAGTTTTAGCCTTTGGGTTGTAACAAAGCTCTCTGCTGTTATCTTGTTTTGCCAAATGCCTGTACTGTAATAGAAGGAAAGATCCACACCAATGGGGATGGAGTGCAAGTGTGGACTGAGTGGGGATGTTTTGTATAAGGAAAATAAATATAAACATTCTCAGAAGGGAAATATAGATAAGGAATACATATTTTATGGAGGCCAAGCAGGTGAGCTGAGCTAGACTCAGGAGAGGGACTTTGCTCTCTCCTGTCTCGTGCTCAGCTCCTGCATGTGGGATGCCAAAAGGAGGAGGACCCAGCCCTAACTTTCCCTGGAAATTCACTTGAAGGCGGAATGAAAAACTCTGAAAGCACAGAGGGAATTTTCATTTCCAACCAGATGTTTGAGTATAAGATCTACATATAAACTTATATATAAATAATATCTTATCTGACCCAAGCAATCCTGCCAGCTCTGGGGCCTCCATTGCTCCCAGCATTCTTAATAACAGGAGTCTAAATAGAAGAATTTCACAGAAATATTAAATGACATAATGGAATTTTTAAGTAATATTCCCTGGAATAAATCAGACAAATATTTTCTAATAGATATTTAATTTTATTCTTAAACTATCAAAGCCTGTTTTATTTCTCCAACTCTAATTAGGGTCTAAGTGTTAAAAATAAATAAATTGGCATTTTGGAACCTAAATCTAGAACTGTAATCACAGAAAATCCCATTTATATGGCCTTCAGCCACATCATGCACAGGTCAGAATGCAGGAGCACATTGCAGGATATTTCTGTGGCACAGAGGCTGATGAAGATGGTGTGGCTCACATCCAGGTTGTATAAATCTCACCCTTCAAAACAGGTTAACTGCACCTAAACTGATAACTGGGACTGGTCCCTGGTCTGTGCTGAGTCCCAGACTGTGCCTGGTAATGAGTCAGGAAAATGCTGCATGGCCCCAGGCCTAAGCAGTGACCTCCTAACAGTGTGCAGGTGCCACTGTGCTCTTGATCCAGGCCTCTGGAACTCAGCCCAGAGGAAAACTCGACTGGAATACAGGGCTGGGACTCAGGCTGGGGTGGGCACACCAGCCTGTAAATGTCTTGATGTAGATAACTCAGTACTGATGTGGTAGGTACTGATAACTGGATAACTGAGTGGAGTCTGTGGAGGAATTCAGTTAACAAAATTTTGGTGTCTAAGGACTTAGACATTCTCAGCAGGTCACATGGCATGCTTGGGACCTCTCAATATCCCAGGGCTGCTCCAATGTTCCAAATGCCAATGTGGGAGGAGATAAACCCAACACATCTTTTGACTGTGGTGACAGACTAGGTTTTCCCTGCCTACATCATATGGAAATTTATCTGTGTATGTCTTGCTCTTGAACTGAGACCTTTCCTACAGGCTGCTTCTCCCTGGAGGCTCTAACCTGAGAGCTCCATTCCCTTTGGGGCCCTCTTCCTCCTAGGAAGAGAAGCAAAGAGCCTGCTGCTCAGGCTGCACTCTCTTACACGAGCAGGAACGTGGTCTTCACACCTTCTTGTGATAATCTTCCACTCAATATCTGTGGGGGAGCCCAAAACAAAACAAAACACAGCAAAATAGACAAACAAACATGTCAAGAGCCTTGAATCAGGACAAAATACCTACTGGTTAGAGACAGATCTGTGGAAAATATCATTCCCTGCAGCACAAACTCAGTCTGCACCTTTGCCCTGGTGATGGCAAGGAGTGAGAAGCTGAGTAGCAAAGGAGTTGCAAAGCTGTAAAATGCAGAGGGGGCAGTGTTAATGTGCTTGGTTTGCTCCCTGCTCAGTTTTTGCACCGTGGCATCCCACAGGACTCTCACCCTTAATGTGGGAAACATGGGAACAAGGACACTTTTTGTGGCATCCTCACCCAAACTCTGGTGGGGCACACAGGGTGGAAGTGAGGAAGATGATTTAGGCAATATCTTGTTGTTGTGGGTGTGCTTTGACCCAGTGGCTGTTTGGATAAAACATGTTCATGCCATGAATGTTTTGACAATACCAGATTTGAATGTACACCAGTCTCTGTTTGTGGAAATCCACTTCTCTACTGTGCCAGGGCATCTCCCTAAAGCCTGATTTAAAGTCTGAGTTTCTCAGGTCAGCAGGCAAATAGAGATGGCAGCAATGTTAAATAATCTAATACCTGAGCTTCTTCTGGGTCAGTGACTGCAGCAGAGCAAATGGAAATTCCCCCTTCCTATTGGGATCTGCAGTGCAGCAGATACTGTTGGGTGAGGACAGAAACTATGGGACATCCTCCAGAATTCTGAAATGCACTGCACCACCAGCATTACCCAGGGCTGTCCAGAGGAAAATGAAGATATTCTCTTCCAGTTGGTTTAGTGTCAGTATAGCCAGAAAAATAACAGGTTTTGCATGGAATTTTATGTCATGTATCTGCTCATTTTGTAGTAAAACAGGCATTATTTCTCATGGCTGGTGGAGTTTTTAAGTTCCTGCATAGGAAGAACCAGTTTCTGCTATTCATCCATAATGCCTCATATGGGATTTGGGTGAGGGAGCTTCCCAGGTTTCCTGGAACCATTAAACAGACAGAGGGTTGTGAGATTAACCCTGACAGAACATTTCAGGTTGTTCTGTTGTTTGGGATATGTTCTATCACACTGCTGAATTCCTTGTCTAGAGAGGCACATAGGTTAATATTTATATGATTATGTATAGTGCTATTTATATTATTTATATACTTATAATTATTATTTATAATATTTATACTCAGAGATAGAGATA
>VZRX01018922.1:85660-170663 GCA_013398075.1 Notiomystis cincta
CCCCCCTTTATTTATATGTGTAAGAAGTGAGAAAAAGTGTTTAATTCAGAATGGCACAGAATATCCTCAGAATGGCTCAGGGACCAGAAATTTTATACGGAAAAATAAATTGAAATTATTTTGGGGAGAGCGAGGGAGAAGTCTTAGAAATTATATCAACACTCTTTATTTGAACTGTTTCAGTCCAGTTTCTGTGTGGCTGGGTAGAGCATATCTGTCTTGCCTTGTTGCCAGAGCAGTGTCTGTCAGTAGCACAGATTGATGGGGGGAGACCCTACATGAGCAGAAGAACCTGGGCTAAGAAAGAGCATCAGTAGGAAACACAACCTGCAAAGAAGCCTGCCCCAAACCCCACACACCAGATTTCTCCCAGCTCCCTTCCCCCTGCCAACACAAACCATAAACTCATCCTTAGTGCAAGTAAAAGTGAGGCTTTGCAGTTTGCCCCCAAGGTCAACAGACCCAGGCTAACTCAGGGAAAGAGATCAGACAGCATTAAAAGCAAATAAAAGGTTGGCTTTACTTGCAACAATGCTTTGCTGCTTAACAAACATAGCCCTGCTCTTGCACGGAGACCCTTGCAGGCACTTTGCAGAAATAGAGGCCTAAATTAATATTTCAAATGAGCCAGACCCTTTCATTTTAATCAGAGCCTTATTTTAATTAACTTTTTTTGGCAAGAATAAACAATTCCTGAATAGTATCGTAAATTCTCTCCCTCCACATACATTTCAAAACTGTCAAGATACATAAGGGAAATATTCATTAGACACTTCAGGAAGTAGCTTTTACGCCATGACCTTTCCCAATTTCTTCTCTCTCTTTCCTTAGGTGTTTGAAAACTTTAAATCCCAGTGACAGTTAATTTCAGGTGGTTGTTTTTAAGGACTGACAGCTCTGAACCCTGTGGAGGAAACAAAAAGAGAGAGGGAAACATGAAAATAAAACCCAAACGACAAAAAACAAAGAAAAGAAAGAAAACCTTTTGCTTAAATTAGGTCAGGAACCTCTTGGCACTGTCCACATTCTTCTCCAGCACCTTGGCTTTTTGCTTCATGTCTGAAAGGGAACAGAAAGAGCAGATAATCAGCCAACCCCGGTGCACTTTCACAATTTCTGTATAAAATTTCACTTAATGCAATTGTGGCGCCAGGGCTGGGCGTATGATGGTACCGTTCAGAATATGTTTATATAACATGACTGCATGCCACTGCCATCCTTTAAATTCTTTTCTAAGAGCTTTACTCACTCCAGGTTCACTCATCCAAAACCCTTTATAATCTCAAATGTCTTTGTTACTTTCTCCTTTGAGCAGCAGTGCTGGAGACAGGGGGGAAGGGGAAGGGGAGAAAGAAGAGGGGAAATATGTAACTGATGTGGGCCTTGGGAAGAGTTTGCTCTTTTTCCCCATTCCTGGGGAGAAAAACCTTTTTGCTTTAATGTAAATCCACTAGGATGCAACAACCTTTGTGGTGGCTCTTAAAGAATATAAAGGGGAGATTGGAGCTGTCTTGAGAAACTCTTAAGAGCAGTTACTGGGTTTGTACTGTTACTGTGTAGATGTTTGGGGATTTGGGAATTTTGGGAATTTTGGGACTTTTGCACACAGGAGTGGAGCAGCCAAGGGGGGCACAGAGAGCACAGTGGAGTAGTGGCTTCTCATGGCTCCATTCAAGTGATATCTGCTTATCTCTTCTCATTCACTGTTCACACATCTCCAGCCTCTCCTTGTTTCTTCTGTAGCACCATTGTGCCTGTGCCTGTGCTTGGGGGAAACACCTGGACTCATACTGTCACATATTCTCCTTTCAAACCGTTCCTGATAACGTCCTTTTTCATGATGCACTGAGAATAAAAACATCCCTCATGGTAGGGAGGCTGCTGACCTCCCAGCATGTCAGACAGTGACATGACATCGTGGCTTCTTTATTTTCCCTTTCTTCCTCCATTCTCCCTCTGTTCTTTGTCCATCTGGCATCCCATAATGTCTTTATCAGTGATATCAGTGGGGCTATGATGTTGTATTATGGCTTGAACAGTAAATAAAGACATGTTGAGTAGATTTTTCTTAAGGAGAAGAGTTCCTGATAAAGCAGTTTGGTTTTTTTTTAATAAACATGCTCTTCCAAGCCTATTAATAGGATGTTTAAATGCATATTCCAGCTTTTGACTCGGCTCAGATAACTTCTTCACAGTTTGCTTTAAAACAATATTATTGCCAGACTTGGAAATAAGTGTGTCTCCTTCCAGCAAAGAACAATGACAGCCTTTCTTTTGGATGGGACATTGCTCTGTCATTTTAACCTGAGCTTGGGGATTAAGGCTTGCAGTTTCTCATCAAATGTCAAAAAGAACATTAGGCAAGTGAAATATATTGGGTATGTTACTTATTTGTATAAACAGTTCTTATAACAACAGCAGTGCTGTGTAAACAGGAGTTTTGGAGGGTATGTTGCTGTTCTACACTCTCAAAAAATTAATTTCTGAATGGGAAAACACAACAGGCAGGTGGGAATGTGCTATTGTATAATCATGGCACAGAAAAATAAGAAACTCCCTCAAGACATTTTTCCCCTGTTGTACTTGGTATTTCCATGGGGTTCTACTGGGCAAAGGCAAGGAGACCAACAGAGGTTACTTTGCAAGCCTCCCCCACTGTTAATTCAGCCTGCTGAGACTCAGTTTGCCTGTAAAAGCAATGTGGATTCTATTGAGGACAGATAAATATGAGGATCATAGAATTTTTTGGATTGCAAAGAACTGTAAAAACCATCTTGTTCCAACCTCCTGCCATGGGCAGGGACACCTTCCACTATCCCAGGGTGCTTCAAGCCCCATCCAGCCTGGCCTTGGACACTTCCAGGGATGGGGAAGCAACAGCTTCTCTGGGCACCCTGTGCCAGGGCCTCCCCACCCTCACAGGGAATTTATTCATAAAATCTAATCTATATCCACCCTTTTTTAAGCTTAAAGCCATTCCCCCTTGTTTCAGCAAGAGCCAGATAGCTGCATTGACAAAGAGGAGAGAAGCATGAGTGCTGGTTATTGTTGTGCCAAGGTTTTATCCCATTTTATTTATCATTTATGCAGAGATTCCACAGTGTGACCCCCAGAATCCAGCAGCTGGCTGTGCTTGTGAGCACACAAAGCTTCTCACAACCAGGTCACACCAGTATTTTCAGGGCAAATAACTACTAGAGTGGCATATATTAGGAAGATATCAACATTTAAAGATCATTTCTGTTTTTCTGGTAGCAGGCAAAAAGCTCCAGGCATTAACTTTTGCTCAGTCTGTCCTAAGGGAACCATTAACTGTGTCACGGTGCCTTTCCCCACTCTACTCCCAGCTCTCCAGTCCCAGGGCACCATGTGCTGATCCAACACACACTTCACCTTAAAGCCATGTTTTGGGTGAATTTATGGCATGATAGCTCTTTTCTAGCTGATGCTTATTTCACACTGGGGCAGGGATGTGTCCCACAAAGGTATTTCCATCAGGAGGATGGTTCCTACCCACTGCCACAGAAAATGTGGCATATTCAATCCCCTTAAGAGCTGCTCTAGATTAACAGCATGGTATGGAGCAGTGGAATTGCTGTTGGGTGTTACAGGAGACTTCTGTTTTTGTGTTTGTCACGGCTGTTGATCAGGACTTTGCAAAGAAAATAAAAATTTTACTCAGAAAGAATAAATTTTTATATGTTTTCAACTCATAATTTGAATTTTTCCTCCCCTCAGACTGTGTACTCATAAACATTGAAAAGACAAAAAAAATTCCCCATATTATAGCTCAACAGGATATTTAGTTTTAAATTTTGCTAATAAAAATTTAGCCCAGTAGAAAGAAAACGTCGACAAATTTTATTTGAAAAGCATCAAGATAAGAATTTATTTGTTGGGTATTTGTTGTTTGGCTGGGATATTTTTTGTTGTTGTTTTGGAGTGTAACAGTTCTTCTGGAATCTCAAAACAACATTGTTGGATATGGAACTATCATTTACACAACTCGATTTACTGAGTCGTGGCATATTGGAACCGACTGGGAATTCTCCTTTGAATATCTGATTATCTGGATGTGCTGTGAACACACTGAAAATAATATGAACTTTAAATGCATGCCCTAATTCTTATCATAGTGGTGCAGGAAAAGAAAATTTATTTCCATGCTGTTTTCTTCATGGCCTTTTTGCTCGCAAGTAAACACATCCAGTGATCATTCTGTGGATGTGTAAGTTTTAATAGGCATTTTAATAAAGTAATGTAGAATATGTTTACTGCCATTCATTAAGAGTTTGATATCAAAATGTCTTACAACCTGTCTAAATTCATAATAACTGCATACTTGTGAATATTTCAGCTTTGCCTACAACCACCTTGGAGGTTTATCACATTATGCATAGAAAAATATTGTGGGAAAGCACAATAAATATAATCTCAGCAGCTATTCCCTTCAAAGACTTTCAGTTTTATGCATCTTGAATTCTAAATAGGTTTATTGCCAATTATACATGATGATGAAGCAGTAACACGGAGTATATGCCATATTTAAGAGACTCACACCAGCAGATGCTCTTGTAAATGTATTTTGCTTCAAACCAAGAAATCAGTATTGTGAAATCCCCCCAAAAGCTTGCCGCTGCACCTTCTCAACTCAAAACTTGTAAGCATTCTTGCTCTTTGATGGATGGCTTCTTACAAACTCTTTGCCAAAAGCTGCTGTGACACAAAGGTGTTGGTTTGTGCCCAGTTCCTCCATCCTGCAGTGGTGCTGGAGGTGTGTGTGAAGCTCAGGACCAACTGTGGTAACATCCTGTATCCAGAAAAACTTGTAGCTTTAGAAAACGCAGACAATGGGCTGGTGGAGACTTTTGGAAGGTCATCCAGGGCAACTCATCCTTTCCTGTCCTGCTGATAAGTGCAGAGGGGAACAGATTACATTTTCACCTACCTTTTTTTTACATTAGCAGATAAATGCTGTTCCAAACCTCCATGGCAGAGAGGCTGGAATTACATAATCTTTAATGTTCCTTCCCATCCTTCCCATTCTTAGATTCTCTGATTCTATACTGTATTTCTTTCATTCTCAACCTTCAACAATCCCCTGTTTTGCTCTTTCCTCCAGCACTGTGCCATTTATGTCGTTGTTTCTCCAAATTCTGACATGTCTCCCCTCCTTTTAAAACCAATTTCCTCAGTACTGAAAACTGCATTTCAAATTAAGCCAAGCAGAACCAAAGGGCTGCTTCACGAGTTTCATTCAAATATAGAGTGCAAACAGAGACAGAAAACAAAGGAAGAATATTAGACTTAAATTTACACATCTGGAAGGGTCACAGAGAACTGAAGGTCTTGGTCCTGCATCCCACTAACTGGGATGTCCTGTGGGATCTTTTCAAGGCCAGGTTGGATGGAGCCCTGAGCAAACTGGTCTAGGGGAAGGTGTCCATGCCCACAGCAGGGGATTGAAACTAGGTGATCTTTAAGATTCTTTCCAACCCAAACCATTCTATGATTCTGTGATCTCTGGTTTGGTTAGCTTCAGGCATGCTCCTCGATATTGCTGCAGGTTTGAAAAGTGAAAGGCTTTCCCAGCCTCATGCCAAAGTAAAGCTGTGACAAGAATCCAGCACTGCCTAGTGCCTTAACCACAAAACCACATTTTTTTGGTTGTTTTTTTCCTTTCTGTGAAAAAAAAAAAATTATTTCAGGCCTTTCAGAAACAGAAAACAATAACCACCTGTCTGTAACAGAAAGCTCATCTTGTTTTATCATAGTGATTTCACAGTTTGGTTTCACTGTTCTCAGAGCTGGCAAGACAGAAACTGAGGTCTGTGATAATTTCAAATGTGATATTCCATTAGACTGTCTCTTCATGATTTGTCCCAGGGCCTCAATGTCCATATTTACAAGAAATCCAAAGGGTTAAATGATTTTGATTGGCTAGTGGTAAAATTTCTGCTTGACTCCTTCCTACCTGTGGCTGAGCAATCAGTTTGCATAGTGCAAGCCCTACAATGCTGTTAATTGCCTTAATTAATTCAGATTTCCTTTAAAAAAAAATCACTTCCTCTCACAAGACTTGGAAAATATTAGTCTTGTGAGAGCATATGGCTTTCTATGCCACCCAGTGAATCTTAGAGAAATTTTGATACTGAAAAACACATGTACCCCTACCTAAACATCTCTTTCGGCAAGTATAGGCAGAGATAAGGTAAAATGTTCTAAAATATGGAGTAACAAGTATGTACTGCTCACATTTGAAATGTGAGCAAAATTTTACATGGAAATTTCAGCCCAAAGGTATGATTTTTTATTCAACTGTTATTCAGCCCTTTTGCCCCTACATTGCACCCTGTGAACTTTACTTGCCAGGGTCTGCCTCCATTTTATTCACATTAGCACATCTAATGTTCAGATACTCAACATCACATAAACAATAATGAAAATTCATTGCACATCTGAGAATGTGTTTCCCATTCAGGAAAATACATGGAAATGCCTCTAAGCCTATCCATATTAAGGACAGCATGTAAGCAAATAACTTTAATCTTGTACTAAGTATATGCTTAAATAAATGAAGATGCTTTTCCAGCCTATATTTTTCACTTTGCCTATAAGCACATCAGAACTTCTCTAAGCTTCACTTATTGGCATAGGAGGGATCTTATTGTTACAAGCCTGAAGTAGGAGGTCTAATAAAATTTCCTAATCTGATGAACCACACAAAAAAGAACCAGAACAAATATAATTTTATATCTCTACTGGGGGGAATAAACAGATGATGTGGCTTGAAGTTTGCTCCCCTATCTTTTATTAGGCTGTAACTTATACAAATTATATCAAACGCTGCAATAAAACGAAGTTGGATTTATTTGTAGGCACAGATCTGCTTAAAAAGCTGTAATTTTTTAAAATCCTGTGGGAAATAGAAGCTGTACATAAAATTACACCAGATTTAGGAGGAAAGCAAATAAAATACAGATGATTCTATTATAATGTTTTTAAATATGTGTTTATCACATATTGTCGTTTTCCTTTCTGAAAGTGCATTGTTGTAGGTATTCCAATAAAAATAGCAGTTTGTGTACTATCTAACAGCAGCAAATTGAATATCCTCATAATGAGGTAATATGAGGTAAAGCAATACAGAAAAGAATTTAAAAAAATTCTAAATGAAAAGGAAAACGATGATTTTGGAAACAGTCCAAGCTTTAAATTTCAGGAGTCAGACATTCTCTCACTGAGGAATGGGAAGGAGGAAGTTTACCTAGTGGGAGTCACTTGGCTCTGATTCATCTTGCTAAAGTTTGGGTGTCTAGGTATCTAAAAATTAGGTGTCTAATTATCTGTGTTCCTTCAGTAGTCAATAATGAAGATAAGCACCTTTGGAAGGTGATTCAGTCTACCTATCTCAGGACCTTTATCTTGGAACAGGATGAGTTTCCTTCTCTCCCACTGCCTATTTCTGTCTGTTCATCACAGAGGGAGCCTAGGTGGTTACCTTAGATTAGATGCCTGACTGGTAGATAACCACATTTAGGTGAGGTGATTCTCTCCATAAGTAATTGCTCTTACTGTTGATAGAAGGGATAATTCCCACTGATATCACGACGTGATGTTTATCTGTACAGTGTGTGCCATTCAACCAACAAACTTTTCCACATGGTAATAGTGCTTTCCAGAAATGGAAATTGGTGCCTGAATTTGTACTTGCCCCAGTCATCCCTTCCAGGGGCTGTGAACAATAACCTGGGCTTCCCATCTTAACCTGTCCTGTACCAGTGGGATGAGCAATTGTCACAATCCACCCCAGAAACAGATGCATTTAAGTGAGGAGCAGAAGAACTAATTTATACATCACTAAATCTAGAAGCATTAGGTTCTGCCCATTGTTCAGTATGGAATTAAGTCTTCAGAATTGTTAGAAAATCCAATTTTCTGCTAAACTTCTAAGTGGCCTCAGAATAAAAACGCAACAATGCTCAAAGAGTAACCCAGACCTGGGTTCAGTTCTGCACCTGGAGATCACTCCCTGGGATTCTTCTCATATGGTGGAGGCCAAGTGAAGATTTCTCTCCACCTTCTTGCTTTTTTAACAAAGACACTGCTCTGAAGCCCTATCATCAATACCTGTGACATAATCCAAGCCACCAAACCTTTACCCTGGGAGTTTAACCTGTTGGTTAAAAAACCACAACCTCTTGGGAGAAGAATGAGTGGAAAACAGCACAACTATTACACAATTATTTCATTATTTCAGACACTGAGTTTAAAAAGCCCACCTGCTGATAGTGGTAGAAGTGCTACCAGAGGCTGAATGAGCTGAATGTTAGAGCAGATTTGGCTGGTCCAATGTAGAGACAACTATTTCTGACCATGGTAGGTGCAAGCCAAAGAGCAAAGGTTTCCCAGAAATAATACTTGTTTAAATTTTTAAACAGAAACAGAATTTTTCATGCTAAAGGTTTCTTTTAGTCACTAAAGCTCATAAAGAAGTCAACAAAATATTCATTCATCACTCTGCAGACCAATTTAGCAAAACTGGAATAGGACATCCTTGGTTAATACAGGTCACAATTGAAAATGTTTAAAAAAAAACCAAAAACCAGAAAACAAAACAGTTCAATAGTTTTGCTATTCATTATGGCATTTCCCTCCAAAATGTCCAAATTGGATAAGGAGCAACTTTGGCCTCCTCAGCTGCTCTAACACACAGAACCAAAACCTTAGGGCTATTTAGTGTCTTTAACTGCCAGGTTTTAATGGCAAGCCAAGAGTAGGGCAAACATCCAAGAAATTTCTAAAATTTCTGGTCTTCATAGTCCAGAGCTCAGCTCCCAGTGCCAAGGAGGAACCTGTGGTCAAAGGGATGATTCAATCTTGAGTTGTGTCCTGCAAATGGGCATCTTACAGCTTGTTTGATTACTGACTGGTATTGTCTATGGATGTAAGAAAAGTTCTGAACAAAGATAGATGAAATTAGGTGAGGAAAAAAGGGGTTAAATACATCCCCTGTCTTTCTGATATGCCCAAGCCTCTTGGCTAGAGGAAGCTCCATTGTGCCTCAGAGTTTGTTTTTATTTGGTTGTTGTTTTTGTTCCATGCAATACTGGTTGGCCTAACAAAAAATGTATCTTTTCAGAGCTTATCATTCTGTATAAAATTGTAGACAGGTTAGAGGGGTCTGTCTGAAAATAATTTGCTTCAGTCGTGGCTTATAAGAAATAAATTGGTAAATTCTCAGCCAACTCCCTCCCCAGTAATGTTTGGGTTTTGATTCTGTCATGGACATGACTTTATTTTCTGCAGAATGACAAAGAAATTTTGGTAGGTCAGGGATGGCTGCAGTTTTTGTCATGTTTTTTAAACAGCATAGTTAAATATTCTGTTGAAGGGACTTTGGGTGTGTGAGTATATGTCTTTCACTCCTAAGCAGATTAAGTTATGCAGAGTTAAACAACCTCTTACTGCAATTCTTTGGGGCAGGGATAGTCTTTCTGCTCCAAGTTTAATGGCTTGGAGCAATAAGCTTGTGGCTCTTAGCAACTGCTGAAACACAAAAGGTAAATAAGGGTGTTTAGAGCTCGATCACAGGCCTTTGCTCTGCTTGGCAGTTGTTTATTTGGGTGACTCCCATGTACTTTGGTGTTACTGCAGGCCACATTGTCACCTAGGTGCATATTGCAGAACTGGCCCAGAAAAAAACAGACAGTGCTCCAACACATTGCTTTCTGTGACCAAAAGAAAAGATAAAAAAAAAAAAAAATCATCCTACAGGGTTATTATTCTGGCCTTTCTTTGATCATTGACTTCACTTAATTTAAAATTAAAGAGAGATCAGAAAGAATAAATGCATATTAAATTAATAGCACCTATTCAAAGACTTGCATATTGCAGATAACAAAGTAATGTTCAGAGAAAAGATAGAGATACAAAATAGGATGGAATTTCCCCTACTTGTTATCATTTTCAGAAGTCCGTATTCATGCTCATTTAATCATTACCATAATCTGTAGAGAAAAATGGCCATGACAATCTGTATCTCACTACACACACATACACATGTATATTAGCTGGAAAGGAAACACATGACCTGGTTCTTTTTTCTCTTATCTAGACATTATGTATACAGGATTGTTTGTCCAGGGTGTGGATGACCCAAATGTCATTTTTTCTTTATGCACAGGGTCTTCAGATTTCCATCATCTTTTGTCCACAGGCATTGCCAAATCACCAGGCTCTATCAGAACTGGAAAAAACAATGGATTTTTTGCTGAGGAGAATAAAGTTGGGGGTTCATGCTAAGAGGGCTCTATGATTTTCTGTGTCTGTGGCCCAAGTGCCATGACATTCAAATAAAAGGAAAGAATTCTGAGTTTTAGTTCACAGTTCAGTGTTATTTATTGTTTTACAAGTTATGGGGTAAGCAAACCCTATGGTGTTAAAACCAGAATCCAATTTTCTTTCCTCTTTTTTCTTTTAGTGTTGTCACTGCTTATTTTTTGGTGTTCCAGAGTGTCAATGAAGCCTTCTTTGTTATGATTACAGAATCACAGAATCCCACTGGATGATGTGAGTGGTGTGACCAACTCAATGAGCAACCTGGTGTGCCTGGGCAGCCCTGTAAGCCACACTTTGGATTCAGAGTGACTTGAGCTCCTTTGGTATTCCAAGCCTTAAATCATCCATTTTAAAACTGACTTCCACACCTTGAAATAATGATATTTTGAGATGTCATGTTAGACATATCAGTGGAGTCTTTGCTCTTGAAATAAATGAGACCAGGATCATGATGTGGTTGTTTTGCCAGGAGAGATTTTGAAGAAGGGTCTCTCTCGAAGGTAGATGGAGGTTCTGCACAGTTTCATACTGTACAAGTCCCTTTGATTAAGCTCTTTTCATTTTCAAATTACTTAATTACCATTCCTCTTGCTTTCAAATCAAAACGTGCAACAGCTTATCTCAGTCATAGGAGAAGGCTGGTAAAGAAGGCGATAGCACCAGGAAATTAAAAAATAAAATAATGATAATGCCAGTCGGCCTCAAGAAGAGAATGAAAATTGACTCTTACTAATGTTATGTATTAATTACACTTACCCTTACTTAATGTCCCCATTATATTACACTGAGCAGTGCTCAGTAACCCTGGTGTAAAAGGCAGTCTTGTCCACAGTTAAAGGTTCTCTCCTACACTCTGCTGTTTAAAGGAGGAAGGAAATTTCATTTATTCATTATATTCATTGTGATATTTCTGTTCTTTGAAAGTAATTTATCTTTTTCAAACAACTTCAGATGTGGGTCAGATTTTAGGCAGAGGTAATTTTCAATCTAGACTATGCGAGTGCCAGAATGGGGAATCAATAGGAAAATTAAGGGAGATTGACCCTTGTTTCACCAATCCAAAAAAATCCCAAATAGAATTAAAAAAGTTTAGAGTTTTCATAAGCATATTGTGAAGGAAGTTCGTCCAGAAGTCTTTTAAAAGTTTCTCAGTAGGTATTGTGATGCTATGACATTTTAACATTGATATTTTTGAGTACTTTGGAGTGCCTAACTTTTTCATTGGAAAAAGCAGTCAGTTGTACCAAAATGTTCAATGGTGCCACCTACAGTTTGCCAAATTTTCATTCAATTGAAAAAAAAATGGATTGTGATTAGTAAAACAGAAATCCCATAATAGAATTATGGAATGGTTTGGTTTGGAAAGGATCCTAAAGACCATTTAATTCCAAGCCCCTGCCATGGGCAGGAACACCTACCACCATCCCAGGGTGCTCCAAGCCCTGTCCAACCTGGCCTTGGACACTGCCAGGGATGGGGCAGCCACAGCTTCTCTGGGCACCCTGTGCCAGGGCCTCACCATTAGGGAGAATTTCTTCCTAATATCTGATCTAAACCTGCCCTCTGTCAGTTTAAACCCACTCCCCCTTGTCTTAGCACTACATTAGTAGTGCACTACATTTCAATATTTTCTATGGAAATGTTCTTTTCAGGGAGCTAATTTTTTTTTCTGTAAGTGTTCTGCATATTTATTAAAGACAGCATGTGGAAGAAATCTTTCATGCTTGAAAGAAATCTAGAATGCATCATATCAGAATGAGTGGGAAGCATTCTGAAGTCCTGTTTAAAAAAAAAATCCTTTGATTTAAAATAAAGGATTTAATTTTCATTTAATATCCTGAAAAGAATTGCAAAAACCCAGCCAAAACCAACAGCAACAAACCCCCACCAGCTCCCATAATTTTTTTAAAAATAGTTTTTTACATTTTTTAGAAAATTAATTTTGCAGGTACCCCTACTGGCAAGAAGCTCTGTGCCTAAATTTATCCTAAGGAATGTGTGCTCTGTGGAATGGCTGAGGTTTCCCATTATTCTCACAAATAGTGGTGTGGCAAGGATCCACCATGCTCTGTGAACACAACTCTTATCTACTTAAGTAAGATCAGTTCAACCTTATTCAGTTCAATAACTCAAGCAATTTTGTCACTTACTTGATAAAAACTCTTTCTTAGCTTTTCTTGTCTAGTGAAACTGCACTGTAGAGCTTAAAAAAAATCAATCAGCTCCTCTGTTACACCATTTTCCAGAATGGAATTTTTGCTATAGTATGGAGGGTTCAAAAAGAAAATGGTTCAAAAACAAATAGTTAAAAAAGTAAAAAGTCAAAAAGTAAATATTTAAGGTCTATAAACACAATCAAAACCTTTCTGGTAGTCAGGAAGGTTGATTTCAGTTGCTAAATGACTTTTAAGTATTTCCTCCAACCTGTAGAATTTCTCCATAATTGTTTATTTCCACAAAGACACTCTTTTTTCCAGGGTGATAATTCAGATTTATGTTGAAAGAGATCAGATTATGGCCTGTAGCTGGCATGAACATCACTTACCAATGCTCGACTCCTGAGCATACAGCACTTTGTGTACATATTGAAAACCTACAAGTCCAGAGCAAATCTATATCCTGTTCAGGCTAGCCTTAAAAATCAATAGAGTTGGCAAAGTTTTTCTGTCTGTGACCTCCCAATACTGTAATTACAAAGTCACAATGGATGTAATTGCTCTATAAAACTTCCACATACCGTGGAGGTACATAATCACCGAGAATAACATTGACAAGGTAGACTTTGTACATGATGGTTTGTTTTTTTTCCTCGGGACAGTAAGGCTCCATCTGGGGTGTGTTGTGGCAGGAGGTCTGGGTGGTTTTTTTTCCTTCCTGGAATGATGAAGTGCAAACAGTTACAGGTTTGCAGGAGGTTACAGGTGTGCCACCACGTTATCTATATCACTGCAGCATTCCTCACCTCTGTCATCACACCTGTAAAACAAACTGGGCTCTCACTCCTGCCTGAGAATATACACTATTAAAAATTTATTGTCACCTCCTGCTTCGTGGACTTGCTTTGCAAAGTTCTGAGCTTAGCACAGGGGGATGCTGCCTCTCTGAGTTTTTTCAGCTCTTCCACACCACAACAAAATGATGCTTATTGTTTCAAAGAGATTCTGGACTTCTGTCCAGTGCAAGGATTGTGATTAGGGCAGAGCCATCTCTAAGAAGTTCAGTCAGTGATGAACCTCAAATGGCTCAGGAATTCAGGATGAAGCAAAACCTTGAAGTTTCAGGAGGTTTTTTTAAATCTTCAAAGCTTCCGGTTTTTAAAAGCCCATCTCTACATCTTTACAGAACTACTCTATTTTTAAAAAGTATCTTCTTTTTCCATCTGCAGAAAGAAAATGCAGAATTTTCAGCAAGCTTTGGGTATTTACAGAGCTTGGCTGCATAAAAATCATTTAGCCCAAATTTTGCTTTAAAAACTTCCTATTTTACTTTATTATTTTCATGGACAGGTTTATATCTCGCTAATGCTGTATCACAGTTGGGCTTTTTTTTTACATTACCTAAATATTTACTTTTTGAACCATTCATTCCACAGCAAAATTTAACCCTGGACAAAAATGTAACAGAGTTTTGTCAGAGACAAAATGTGGCTTAAAAAGGATATGGGGCAAATATTTTGCAGCAAATGCACAAAATATTGGGAGAAGTTGCTGTTGGTCTTTTGACAGAGCAGATCAGCCACAGTCAAAGCTGAATTTCTGATGATGTACAGAAATCAGACTCAAGAATTCTTGAACTTCCTTATGATGAAGATAATGTCTTCACATAAAGAGAATCTCACAAACACTTTGAATATCCCAAAGCTTGTCTCTGTACTTGTTTTAATCACATCAGACTCTCAGTGGAAAAGAAAAAAAACATTTTTAGAGGGAAAATTCTGTGCTCAAACTCATATGGCTGCTTTTCAATGATCTGAATCATCCCCTGCACGTGCTTCTTTCTCCCTCTCTTGATATTAGAGAGCTCCAAGTGATCAGCTCCCTTATGCATCTTTTACATCCCTTCAGAGTCACAGAGGTCCCTTTTGTGACAAGTTGCATTAGGGGAGAGTGAATTTATGTGCATATTGTATTTTCTCATGATCTGGCCATGAGTAATGAGGACAAAGGATCAGGTCTGCTTGACTCTTGGCTGCAAAAGTGGGTGCAACAGCACACAGTGGGAGGAACCCCATTAGCAAGGGCGCTCCCCACATGCACCTTGATGGATGGCCTCTTCTCTGTCAAAGGATTAACACAGCACAGACTGCCTTGGACATGGTCAGACAAGCCTCTTCTGTGATGTGTTTGCTCTGTGGTTCCATCTTGTAGCTTTACACAGGGGTTCTCACACAAGTAAATAGAAAAAAAAATTCAAAGAAGGGAAGGCTTGGTCAAACCTTCTTCCACTGCTAAAGGATGGCATGGAGAGATGAACCCAGACTCTTGCCAAATGTGTACTAGAGCAGGTCTAGAGGCAGAGCTGATGTTGCAAGACAGAACCTTTAACAGAGGGCCTATGTTTACTGTGGAAGTGGCTAAGAGCTGGAAATTTCCCTGGAGAAGCTGTGGGATCTTCTTAAATTCTTAGGAAATTTAAAAAAAAACTTTAAAAGGCACAAGTCTGAGCAACCTACTGTGAAAGCAAGAGATTGAACTGGAGAACTCCAAAGGTCACTTGAAACTTGACTGATGCTGAAGTTCTGTGATTTTACATGGAGGAGTGGCAGACATGACAGCATTCATGTAATACATTTTGTTCTTAGAGCTCTGTTCTAGGGAAAAACCACACTGTCCAGTGCTGCCAGGGACAGGAAGAAAGTATGGTCAGATCCCAATGGTAAAGAGAGAGAGAAAAAGGTCCACAGCATGTCCACATCTCTTGCTGCAGCCTTAAAATCTGGAGCTGCTCTCTGGATCATGAAACTCTCCTTGATCTTGGCTCCATCCATGTTTGAGTCAGCTTTGTAGAAAGATTTACAAATGTGGCCTTTTAAGCCTGATTTTGTGAGGACTCTGTGAGCCTTCACTGTGTATCTGTGAGATGCCCACAGCAACCTCTGAACCTTTCATCAAATTTCATCTCACTGGGTAAGTTTTGAGAAAGAGTTAAACTTTCGAAGGAAATGAATTCTTAGGCAATTTTTCCCTCCTGAAGGGAGATATCTGAATAGATAAAAGGGAACTAAATAATGCAGCTATTTGAGGAGTTCTGCAAATGAGTATCCACTTTTTATCAGTTGTGTATCTATGTATCTATCTATCTCAAACTTGTATACTCCCTTTATTATGAATACACAGTACATGCCCGGAATAGCAACACGCGAATTTCACCTGATTCCCTTCTCTGGTTGCATTCCACGTTTAAGGATTAGGATCTTAAATATATACATAGGAAAGTGTGAGTCAATGACTATGTTAAAACCATAGCTACTGAGAAGATTAAAAGTGCTCTTTTTCTATCAACTACTCATACCTTCTAACTCTGATGGTGTGCATGCTTTCATATCTGAATCAGTTTCAGTGAAGGGTTCCAGCTTCAGATTTGTTGATATTGCACTGTATCTGTATCGAAATTCATTTTGCTTCACATTTCTGGGTTTTTTTGGGTTTGTTTTTGTTTTTTTTTCCTGAGACTAGCTCAGTAAAAACTCCTTTATCATAACTGCTGTAGAAACATTACAAACATCACATTAATTTACTGTATTAATGTATAGTTTAAAAGATATTAATAATACCATAACTACAATTAAAAAAGCTGTGTGGCAAAAATGTGGGGATGTAAGTGGTCTGTCAATGCCTAATGCTGATTACATGAAACTGTAGTCACACAACTCAGAACTCAAACTCTATATCATCAAAATATTAATGCCTTTGCAAAGGAATTTAAGAATGACATAAAAATTGGACTCCAATACAGAAAGATTAAAAATAATCCACAAATGTTCCTTAGGACTAAGGGAGTTACACAGGAAGGACCTCGAATGAATTTCTGAACTCCAAAATTCCGCCTGTAAGCCATGTGAGGGTGTGTGTAGAGTTTCTTTTCTTTTTTTTTTTTTTTTTTCATGTGAGTAATTAATCATTTTTGAAGTGTATCAAGAGAAGTAGAGTCTCAGCCCTTTTCACTTGCGAAATCTGGGCTAAATATCATTGTGAAAAATACCCTGAAGCTTCAGGACAATTCAGAGGGCTCAGTAAACTTATCACTGTTGAAATTCCATAGACATCATGAGGCAGGAGTCAGATGAAGTGCTGATAAAAGTTCTTGTTGGTGTTAATGTGTTCAGGTGAAACCCTCACCCTGGACTGGCCTCTTAAAACCCTTTTGTTCCATTAAGGAATCTTAGAAACACCAGTTGATGTGTGATGGAGCTCAGAAATGGGGGTAAGGCAAGATTTTCTCCACAGGGACATGGTGGAAAGCTGATGTGGTATCTAAAAAGTGGTTTTGAAAAAGGAGCAAGGCTGGCAGGATGGGAAGGGATGGCCAGACAGGAGGAAAAATTCAGGCCTTCAGCAGGAGCCATCTGAAGAGCTCTACCACTGCCCCAGTCCAGTTTCACCAGGAAGAGGGGAGCAGTAAAGGAGAGCAAGGGTGGGAAGTTTGCTTTAACATCAGTGGAGTAACACATTCCCATGTTTTTGCTGGCATTTGGCCCTCAAAACTTTCCTGCCTGCTCGTCTGAGTCACAGCAATTCAGCCTCTGTCCGGAACAACTCCAGCCAGTTCAGTCCCGATCGACCAAATGTCAATGATTTCCTTTTTTATTTTGGAGTGCTTGTTTTGGTAACCTCTGTTCATGGAGGAAGTCTGGATCTGATAGCTTTCCTGTTTCATTTCCTACCTGCATTTTATGAGTGATCATCTTTCCTTGTTCTCAAGCAGCAAGTCTCCATGCAGTTTCCCTTCTGGAATGATTTTTGCCATTCTTTTGAATTCCCAGAAGAGATGCTGAACAGTTTTCAGAGACTGAGTGTTTCTGGTAGGTTTGAAGCAAAACTGCAACTGGGAGCACAGTCTCTGTCAAAAAAGAAAAAAAAAAAGTGTGTGAAAAAGATCACAAAAGATATTATGTTGGATACCAGCTTAGATTTGTCCTTGAATGAATAGAATATGTTTTGATAATACCCATCTAACTCATGCTTTCATGCATTGAATTTTCTCCCTGCAGTAACATCGGAATAGAAAAAGGAGCTAGAAACCAGATAAGATTTGTATCATTTTTAAGAGAAAAGCTGAAAAGTAGTGTTTGGAAACAAATATTTTATGTTCAAGATTATTTTGGAGTTTTGGTTTGGGTTCAGATGAACTTTTCATAAACATTTTTGAAATTTATATCTTAGTTTTAATCAACTGGAGAGCAGAGAGTTGTTTTACACTCATAAGATGAGGGAAGGCAGCTCACTTGCACGGATAAATCCAATTGATTTTAGCCATCTTACTAAAAGTTCACTCTACTGCACAGATGAAAATTAGATTCTCAATGCATTGACAAGCTTTTGTCATGAAGAATCGTGTCACAAATGCTTCTTCCTCTGTGTTGTGCAAGTTAACGTTTGTGGAACTCACTCTGCACCCACTTCACTGAATCCCTGCTGCCTTATGCTGCTTTTTAATATCTAGTTACTTCTAAGTGATAGCTTATTGTAGGATTTGGAATGCTAAATTCATATTTGTGCCCACTAATGGAAATAATATTTTTTAGAATCAAAGAATAGCTTGGATTGGAAGAGACTTTAAAGGTCATCTCATTCCAATGAGGCAGGGACAACGTCCAGTAGACCAGGCTGCTCAGAGATTCACTAAGCCCAGCCTTGAAGACCTCCAGGGATGGGGAGTGTCACTTTGTCCTGGTTCCAGCCAACTGGGAGGAAGGGAGGCCCTTGTGAGTGGGGGGATGGTGGAGGGAGTGGTTGGGCATTGTCAGGGACGAGCAGTTGCTTGTGAATCCTTCGTTTCTCATGCACTCTGGTATTAGAATTGTTGCTGTCACTGCCCATTTTCTGATCTCATTGCTCTTTCCAGGAAATTGTCATCTCAAACCATGATCTTTACATTTTGTACCTCCAATTCTCCTCCCCATCCCACCACAGGTGGTGGAGGAAGGTGGTGGGAGAGTGAACAAGCAGGGCATGGTTTGGTGTGATTCAGTGGGAACACTACATTGGGGAATACCATTTCTAAATCACAACATGTTCCAATTTTATTTTTTACAAAAGCTGTGAAGAATAATTGATGAGTATTTCCCAAAAAAAGAAATGTTATGATACTTCTCAATTATTTCTCCCAGTGTGCTTTCTTCTTACAGATAAATACACGTTTCAGATAATCTACTAATTCATTATTAATAGCTCAGAATTTTTTTCTTCCAATCTACTAAGATATTTTTGAGCTAATGATATCAGAAAGAGACCTTTTTTCCAAGTATTTATTCCTGTTGCATGGAATCACAGGGTTCATTTCATATTTCATAGCTGCAATAGCCATTGATTTCCTTCTGGAATGCATGAGAAGTTCCTTTTATCACCAATGGGAGTCATATATTCACATTAAGTTGAGAACAGGCCCTAGTTCATAACCATTTTTCTTCAAGTATAGCTGTAATATCAGAAATACACCAGATGCTTTTTATTTTCTTTTTTTGAAAAATATATTTCATTGGAAATCCTGCACAGATTTAATTACAGTTTTTTACAGCTGCTTGAAAATCTCTTCAGGGACTCTTTCCATTATATTTTTTATATTTTTCATATCAAGGTACAACCCTTTTTTTGGCCAGCTATATTCTTTCTTAGCTAACCTTTCCATTTCATCAATTCTTTTCTTGGACACCAAAAATTATGCCTTAGCAATACTTCATTCTACATTTGCACCTGAACATCTAAGTCTTATTCCAAAAACCACATAAACTAGTGGAAAAGCTCCTCCTTGACACAATTGATTATGGATCAGCCCTGCAATAGATCTCACGTCAAAATTCAAAGAATTTTGTTTTCATACAGAAGTTCCATCTTTTCTGAGAATGAAGCAAACGGAAACCCTCCATCTAGATATTTATTTGTTTATGTCTGTCTTGTTGATTTTGTTAGTTGTTGAGTCAGTTTTTCCATTGCTACAGATTCCCCAGACTTCATTAAATTCAGCCCAATTCACCAATGCATTTGAAACTCTTTGTTTCATATATTCACAGTACCAATCACACTGGGAATATTTGGCTACAAGCAGCAAAATGCTAAAGCATGAGCATGATTTCCTACAGTCTTTGACCTAGGCCAATAAGATCACCATTAATTTCCAGAGGTTAATTATTTACATACTATTTACAGCATTATACTGATTTTATTCAATTATTTCTCTTTTGTTCCATTTCCTTCAATTTTATTTTCTTCCTTTGCTGGTCTGCATCTCAGCAACTTACCAGTGTGTGATAATTACACTTGGTTAGTAATATACTGCAGTAGATGTCAAAAGAAAACTTATCTTTTTTAAGTGCTTATCTGGGGTACAGACAATAATCTGGAGCTGGGGAGGTGTGGGGTATAAGAAGGACTTATTTTGCCCCCTCATTTTTACATTCAGAGGCTTCAGATAACAGTCCACTAAAGCTGAATTTTGTTTCATGGACACAGTCCAAAAAGTTTAGAGCACATATAAATTT
Organism: Notiomystis cincta; assembly: GCA_013398075.1. Taxonomy (NCBI): domain Eukaryota; kingdom Metazoa; phylum Chordata; class Aves; order Passeriformes; family Notiomystidae; genus Notiomystis; species Notiomystis cincta. The sequence continues at coordinate 105,699 of VZRX01018922.1, forward strand.
TACCATGGAAAGTAGAGATGTTGGTGTTTGAAGAGGCTTCTCCACGTTCATAAAGGAGTAGAGCTGAAGATAAGCCCAGTTCTTCAAAGAGCTGGTCCAGGGGTCTTCTAAGGGTTAATCATGCACACCAATAGAAAGGAAGGTGTTCAGTCCATATTTGAACTTATAAAATAGTGTCTTGAAAGGAAATGTCAGCAAAACTCACATATCAGCACAAATCTCTGGATGTCTCCACTTTGTTTCATTAAAAAGAAGTAATAAAGAAATGTTTATTCTCATATATATGTACACACAGAAATGTATATATATGTTTCTTTCCAGCTAAAGTGATAAACATGCAACTTCTCTGTTTCTTATTTTGATACATTTACTGACATCTTTTCTGATTCTGCTCTATTGATTTTAACTGGTTCTTTTCACATTTCCATTTCCATTATTGCTTTTCACAGAAAGAGGCTGGTAGGTAACAAATGTGGAAACATTCTGTAAATGAACTACATAATCTGCAAATAAATTGCAGTTTCTTCAGAAACAGGGAATGAATCATCTATAAAGATGTACAAGAGAGTTCCTATTTTCATAACCAGTGTGTTTTATAAACTCATAAATGCAGCAGATGAGGAAGTCAGGATGGAATTGCAACATTTTGCTAAATCATTTTACTACTATTTTTTTTCTTTTAATTATAGGAATAAAAGCTTATGGTGACTATTATCCTTATAAAAGAAGCCCTTTCTCTCCTGTCCTTTTTTCTTCCTCAGTACAAATTCTTACTTTTTTTCTTCTGAGGATTTTTCCAGACTGTCAATGTTTTCCCCAAAAGTACATGGCAAGTGGCAAAATGCATTAGAGCTCTTACTTTCCTTGATGACTTCAATTCCCAAACACTGAACTTTTAAGAGTTTCATGTCCTTTGGGTTATGCAAAGCTTGGTCTGTATCAGAATAGGAGACAAGCTAAGAGCACTGTGTTTACCTCCTTCTGTACCTTCAATTAATCACCCAAAGAGCCCCAAAAATAGGCAGCTCTAAACATTACTAAAAGCTACTGGTGGGCACCATTTGTTTTGATTGAGGGCACCACAAGGAAATGGAGATTTGTTTTTGTAATTTGTTTAAAGATATAACAGAATCAGCCCAACAACTTTAAATCACTGATGATTTATAAGGTTGTATTAAATAATTCATTATAGAGGTAAGATGGTTTTGCATAGAGCCCTTCAAAGTCATGGGAGCAAGTGGTCAGAACAGTTCTGAAGGTGCCTTTTATCCAAGTGTTTTCAGAATAGCACAGGATATGTCTAGAAAATGTATTGGTGCTGATAATTTTATATGTAAACACATACACAAAGTGCAGCATCACGTCCTGTGTGTGAGAGCACAGGACAATCATACACAAATCTTCTTTCACGTTGAGTTTAAGGAGAACACTGCACTGTGAAAGCTCTACTGAACTCTGTTTGGTCTCACAGTCATCTCTGTGAGTTCAAGTCTGATGAAAGCATTGGCACATCCTGCTGGAATATGACCACTAAGATCTGATAAAAGTAAAAGTGATTGAGAGCTGTAGCTCCAAAAAACCATTTAATTCTCTGCTCCACTGAGTCCAACAGTTCACCCTATGCAGATGAAACCATTCTGAAGCTAATAAGTGTCCTGTGTTTGGGTGAGATATGTGATTGCAAATGTGCCTTTAGTCTATTTTTTGCATGCATGGGCTCTACATTCTGATCAGGAATGGGTTTTGGGGGATCCCTGGATGGTGGCACAGAGGTCTTTGAAATGAGAGTGAGATTGTGAGTCTAGTCTAGAAGGGAACAACAAAACCATCACAGGGAAGCCTTATATTTCACCCAGCATAACTTGATTTTTTTCTTCCTTCTTCAAAAACATATTAAAAAAGTTTCTTTCCGTTCTGGGTAGCCCTGACCAGGTAAAGTATTATTTCTATCACTAGAGGCTCAGCAATTTTGGGAGGTTATTCACTAATGAATTAGTGAAGATTGTGCAGCATCTATAAATGAGTCCCTTGAAATTAATGATGTATACATATATACACACACACACACTCTCAAACACTGTTTCACAATATGTTCAAGAAGTTTGAACATATAAAGAGCAGTTGCTCACTCAGGTAGTGTTTGAAAGTATCAACTGGAATTTCCATTTTGATCCTATTCAGGATTTAGGCACCTGTACGTGCTAGAGCACAGAGACCACCTATGAAGCTCACCCAGTGAGATTTTGAATGGAGATTACTCATATTTTTAGTTAAATTATGGTATGTGTCATTCCTGCTAGAAACAGGTGCATTTATACTGTCTGTAGTTAAATGACTATCCCCATATTCATCCAAAGAATGCCTCTGAGAAACAACATGCTTTGTACGAAACCCAAATAAATGATTTCTAAGAAAAGAGATACAAGAGAGCAGATCTTCCCCCATGGCTGATCACACTCCTCAGCTGATGCTGCTGATAAATTTGCTGATAAAACCGGGAGGGACTTTCACAGGGGAACTTTACTTTTAAAGCAGCTTTGTAAGACTCAAACTTCCTTACACTGCAGATCTGCTGATCCCTGTTGTCTAACTGTGGTTGCATGTGCTGACTCCAGTTTCAAAAATAATTTCTTAATCACTTTTGGCTCATCTTGGGTTTTCACATTGCAAAGCCAATGCAGCTGTGGAAGGATGGACTAGATTCCATTCTCCCTCACACCTCATCAACATCAATGTTAATTAAGTTCTAGGTTTGGGGCCAAGTTACACCCTGAGATACAAATGGCCTCCAGACTGGGGCAAGGGCTCTTCTCTTCATTTGTGCTGTGCCTGGCATGATGTGGTTCATGGATTGTGCCTGAGATTCCTGGGGATTGCTGCACTAAGGATAATGAAAAGCAATATTATATCCCTTAAGTAAATGATAGAAATTCCTTCACACACAGCAGTAGGGTTGGGGTCAGCAGCCCAAATTTGTGTCTCCATTGTGCAGTGACCTATGGTCCTGCTCTTCTGAATCTCCAGGCTGGAGAACTTGGTGGAGCTGACTATGATTTTCTCCTTTCCTCCAGTAGAGAAAGGCAGAGGGTGCAGAGAAGTGGCTCAAGTTCACATGTCATTGTGGGAGCAGGGAAACACTGCCAGGCGAGCACATTCTGTGACTGCAAACAAGCTAATTCTTCCCTTTAACATATTCTGCCACAAACTGCTTCCTTCTTCAGGAAATCAAATGAGCTGCTCCATTAAATGCTTCAGACCTGTGATACCTTTCAGGGTTTTGTTTAGTCAAGCAGACAAGTCCTCATCCCAGCACAAACCTGCCTCTCCCCCTCTCCCTGTCTTTCCCTGCAGTGTTACTTGAGTCCTCATTTTCAAATGCCGTAATAGCACGGAATAACTATTTAGTTGAACACAATCACACAATTGTGTGACAAGACAAATGTAATGTAGAGCAGAGGGGAAACGTGATCCTAAACTCAGGGCATCCATTCTGCACCAGAACAGTCGAGAGCTATGTAGTTTTTGAAAGCCAGTCTCCTCTTGACAATTACCTTCAATTAATGGTACACTGCACTAAGCAGAAAATAAAAACTATGCCATTAAATCCTTCAATGCAGGCTGGAAGGGTTCCAGGTTGGCTCTAAACTACCCTAAAGAGCCTGTGTTCATATTACATAGTTATAACTTTACAGGCCTAAAAGAATATGAATCAACAGCCATTTATGCTGTCCCCTGCACTTGACAAAGCTTGTGTCTGAGAGTCCTAATCCTGATGTAGTCAGATTCTATGGAGGCTGTTTTGTGTCCAAAATATAAACCTGTCCACAAACATTGCCTTTGCTACTTTAAAACCAAACAGTGGCCATACAGGTACTTCTTTCACTGGTATGTATTTAATAGAAATCTACTGAAAGAGTGAAACCACATTTGGTTTTTGCAAAGTCTTTGGTATGAGCTTTACATTGGAATCCACGCACTTGAACACAGGTCCTTTATTTGTATGTTCTCTGATGCAGGGGCTTTGGGTAAGCTCTGCAAACAAGAAAGTGATCAGCCAGGATTGCTGAGTATGAGGAGTCCCAGGATGCACCAAACTGCCTTTCCCAGTCCCATTCCACAGTGGAGGGAGAGGTGGGATCCTTGGGAGCAGTTGTCACCTCCAGGCTGTTCCTCCCTGACCCACCTGGGGTGGCCTTTGGCGATGTGATGATTTTGATGTACAAACAGGCCACAAGGATTCTCTGTCCAGCTCATTTAAAAGTTATGATCAAAGTGCTGAGAAGTGAAAGACCATGCTCTGAAAAACCCTGAAACCTTGTGATTTTAATTGTCTCACTTGTTTTTAGGACTTATGCCTCAGCGAACTAAAGTGTTTTCTAAGTTGCAACTTGGCTAAAATTTTCTGTCAAAATGAGCTTGGATGTGAAAACATGCTTACAATTAGGCAATATCTTTAAAGGAAAACACCTCATTTTAATATGAAAATACATTTTCTTCAGTTTTCAGCCAGAATGTTTGGCTTTCAAAGCAAAATAAGCTTTGTGTTTGGTTCGCATTGTTAGTTTTTAATTAGACTTTTCAGTATATCAAACAAACATAAACATTTTCCTCTGGTGTGTTTAGAACAACTCTCAATACACTCTAATATCTTAAGAACCAAACTGGGGAGGTGGTTCCTGTATTTTGCTTGGTTTCAGCCTGATTATGGAGGTAGCCTTGGCTCTCAGGATGTCTACCTGGTGCTCAGCACCTCCATCACCCCAGTCCTCAGCAGGAGAGAAGCTGGAGCTGTCTTTGGACTAGAGGTTTTTGCACTCAGAGCAGGAGTAAATAGCTGGGAAACACAAAAATATGTAATTTCACCTGATCATTTCTCATGTGGGACCAAAAAATCCTGCAGGTTCTCCCAGTGAGCAATGTTAAAGGTTCATAATAGGTTATTGTGATATTTGTATTTTTAATTTAATTACTATTAAGGTCCTGATGCAAGTTTTTACTTTTTACTTAGTTTGCAGTGGCAATTTTCCAGCCTTTCTTGTTTCTTTTTAGCCATCCATACAATGATTATTTTTCCTCATGTTCTTCCTGTCTCTGACACTCCAATCAGTACTTTTGGCAGCTCTGAAGAAAGACCAGTGCACGTTGTATCTCTTTGGGATATTGCAATGCTTTACCAAAATCCCTTATTATTCTGAGACATTTGGAACTTAACCCTTGAAATAGGAAATGCAACAATGAAAGTTTTTCCAGCATGACAGTAGTTTAATTGTATGATGTGACACACTTTAACTGCCTTGTTTCCCTAAAATTCTTCATGTAAATATTCATTCAGGTTAACCTTTAATTGCTAATAAAACTTCATTTGGCCCCAAAACATCCTCAGTGCTTAGAGCTTTGCTTCTGACACACGTGGTTATTCAGACCCAAAAAGAAAAAGATGTGCTCAATGCACAAGATGCCAAACTGAGATTAAACCCACTAAGGTCTACAAAGCCTGCTGCAAGAATGATAACTATCTTTGTCAAAATCCCAAGCAAAAACATGTACGTCAAGTGAGATTGCCGATAAAAAATATGAATATCAGGGTAGGACTAAGTTGTGGGTTAGTTTCAAAGAATTTATTTTCCTCTGAGATGCAAAATTTATCTCAAATCATACAACCCATTTCTGAACACTGCATTTATAAATTATGATGACATGTGTAATTTCCTTCTATGGCAACACATCACTACAAAAGATTTGTTTATTAAATGTATTGTGCGTTTCTGTGGTTCACGGAGAGTTTTGGGTGCTAATTATTTAATTCTAATTTGTCTGTCATTCATTACATGCGTGCCCACAAACCTAAAGCTTTCTCATACTGGACATGTTCATTGTAAAAGATGAAAACCCAAAGATGGGACATCTGATTCCCACAGAGACATCATCTGCCACAGCATAATTAAAAGGGTTTTGTCTAGGTGAAATGATGGGGATTTCTTTGCTTTGCAGAGATGTTCTGAGATGCAGCTAAACCTATTGTCCCAAAGGACCCTCATGCTAATCTCAGCCCAAATTCTTCCCTGTTCCCCACTGTAATTGTTTATCTGGGATGTGGTAAGGTTTAATTGAAGCATTCCTTAGTGTTTTATTTGTTGGGCATCACTTGCTAACTCGGAGCTGTACAACACAAAACAGAAAAAAGCATCGGGTTTTGCTTCATGGATAATGCAGCTGGAGTCATTGAAGCTCAGTCTTTATTTATGGGAATAGGTTGTATTTCTACATCACAAAGTGTCAAAAAACACCTGCTGATGACTAATGGATTTTACCCTGCATGTAGCATGAGCTGGGGAATCCACCCTGTAACTGTGTCAAAGGGAAATTTATTTCAGATGCTTTTACCTCTTGATTCATAGACTTGAGACAAAGATTCTACAACACTAAGGGATTAACTACACTAAGATGTGGTGAGTGGCACACTGCAGTCAGGGTTAAATAAATAGGGCAACTTTGGCTTTTAAGTATTTGCTTCTCTTAAGTGCCTATAAAAGGTACTGGCTTGAGTATCATCCTAGCCAGGTGGTGGAAGGGATGTGAAGGCACTGGATTCTTCCCCTGTGCTGAGATAATATGGTGTAAGACCACCAAATGTTTCTTTTATGTGGTCAGATGCCTTTCTGCAGAGCCATATTTTGATGTCAACACAATTCCCTTATCAGATTCCTTCCACATTCTCCAGGTTCAGCAGGATCCTTTCACTTTCAGACCTCCTTCAGCCGCCAAGGCTCCCTGCCCTTCTCCCTGACATTTCCCCATTTTTTTAGAGCTCACTGTGATCCTTCTCTCTGTTTCCTGGTCACACTGATGTCCTCCATGTCTCATCAGCAGCAATAATTAATGAAATTGAGATATAGCTGATACTCAAACATGGACACTTGGATTCCCTCTCTCTAAGAGTTGATGCGATTTGTGTTTTCATCATGGTTTCAGGTTCTCTCTTTGGATCAGTGAACAGCTCTTCACCAAACTCATGCTCAATGATTAATCATCTGTATGAGGGCAGTGAATTGGGAAGTTGTGGAAATATGGCTTATGGACTTGCCTATCCATTGCAAGTATTCAATTTATGTTCCTTGGACAGGCTTAGACCTCATTTAAATCAATCCACTCTTGACCTGTACAGGATATTTTTCTGACTAAAACCCAAAACAAGACTGAATGCTAATTCTAATATTTGTCTTATGTGACAGAAAGGAAAGACAGCTGTAATTCAACTATTTTGATGAATCATCTATGAACTGTACAAGTGTTAACACATCCTATCATTATGATTTCTACACTCCCACCTGCTTCTTTGCTTCACCCACCTGTTGCATCTTGCCTTCTAGATTGCAAGCTGTTTGGGGATGGTACGTTGTTTATTTTGTATATGTTGTAAAATGCCTAAGTACGACCCAGTTTAAGCTTCTAGGCTCTTCTGCAAAAATAAAAGTTAAGAGTCTAATGAACATCAGAGATAAGCAGAGGCAATAGTAAGATACTGATTAGTTTTCGGATAGGAGCCTTTAAAGTGCATTTTATTTTTTAGTAATGATATACTTAATGTGTGATAATGATCTTAGTGTAAAATCTGATTGGAAAGTAGACACCTGTTGTTTTTTCTGCAAAGCAGTTAAATGAGGTCAGCACTTTAAGCTTTCTCCCCTCCCTTCCCTCCAGCCCAGGGTTGACCTCACCTTGGTTAACACCAGATAAAATTGCAATGCCTGGTCCCACCAGTGCCTTGTGGTGGGAAAATTAACGTGTTAGCTATTCAGTGGTAACAATGCTGGAGTGTTTCAAGGAGGGAAGAGAAGGCGGCTATCAGTTGTTTCCTTGGTCTGATACTCCATGGACTTCACCCCACACGTTGGCTTTGAAGATAAGCCCCTTTACTGTTGTCATTCCTGCTTATTGTGAGGAACATGCAGCCCATTCCAAAGGTACCACCAAAGGCATCTGCTGGGAGGTGAAGATCCTGGCAGGAGCTGGATTCAAGCCCTTGCCCAAGAAGGTATGGGCTCACCTGCCTGTTGCATGGTCCCCTCCACCATGTATCTGTTTGAACAAGAGCATTGTTGCCTGTTTGGCAATAAAGTATTTAGCAGACACCCGTCATCCATCAAAGCATTATCATTAATAATCACAGTGAGACATTGGGCAGAATGGGAAATTAATCACAAGTGGCAGGTGAAGCACCTCAGTGCGAAAGGAGCTTTTCTGCATGCTGAAAAGGAGCAGTTCTCTGCTCACCTTCACAAAGGGGAACTCTGGGTTTAATTCAGAGTTACAACATATCCCCCCTTCCTCTGCTGATGCAAAGAGAATGGTGTATGATCACTCTATTGCCAAATGGGGTAAACTTCAGAGGGACAGAAAGTGCCCTCATATAGTCCTAGAACTGTGAAATAGAGCGGCTGTTTCTTGAAGAATTGGGAATTCAAATTTCCAGAGCTTGAAAACAGGGTTTGAATAATTTAAGGACTCATTGTGACTGAAAAAAATTATTGTAATTACCACCTTTCTGCCTCCTGCATGGCCCCCATCAACAGGTAGCATGACAACAGCAGTGATTAAAAAGCAGGGTAATAACATCGATTTAGTCTGATTAATAAAGTAATAAAGATGATTGAAACCCAAAAATTCGAATGAAAGTCCTTCTCAATATATCAACAAGTTGAATTTATGTCACCGATTATAGACTCTTTTTGTTATCCTCTCCCTGAAATGGAAAATGATTCATCCTTTCATTATGACAGTTCTGATCTGAATACCATGCTGGGCTAATTGAAGTTTGTCTTTAAGTTAGAAAAATCCACAAGGCACAGAGATTGTCTGTGTGTCTTTTAATAGTTGCTGTCCCAATGCTTGTTATTTTTTAGCAAAGCCTCTGTTATTCCTGTAACTGAGTGACATAAATTCACATGCAGTGAAACTAAATAAATGTGTATACACGTAAGTCAGGGAATGTACATTTAACCAAGGAATGTCTGGTAGAATTTTCAGCCCTCTGATGATGACTGTTATCAGTAAAATATTGATACAGGGATCCTTATTGCTCCAGATTTTAGTGCAGGAGAGTGTGAGGGTCTCTGGTCAATGTTTTAGGAGAAGGACAACTGCAGCCTTATAAGTATGAAGGAAGTGATGATGGCAAGCACAGAACTTTGAAGGCCTGGTAGTCCTTTAGCACACTCACAGCTGAAAAGAGCTGAGAAATATTTACCTGTCACATTTCATATAAAACTGCTTTTCCACAATAAAAGTCATTTCAGCATTCCATGCTCACATCTCATTTTTAGATGCTACCCAAAAATGGAAGGGTGCTGTATTGGTTTTGAGATGCACTGTCCCTTGAAGAAGAATCAAACTGAAAGAGAGTAGATTTGGATTAGGAAAAAAAATTTCTTGTGAGGGTGTTGAGGCCCTGGCACAAATTTTCCAGAGAAACTATGGCTGCTCTATCCCTGGAAATGTCCAAGGCCAGGTTGGATGGGGCTCTGGAGTAACCTGGGATAGTAGAAATTGTCCCTGCCCATGACAGGGGGTTGTAACAAAAGGACCTTTAAGATTCCCTCCAAACCATTCTATGATTCTATGATTTTATGCTCTTATTCTCCAGTATGTTGGACCCCTTTCTTTCCACAGTCATCTTCTCAGATGACAGTAGTGTTTCAAAGCACAGGAACATGAGTCCAATATCCAGGATCAGATCAAAATTAATCATTCCCCAGAATCCTGTTTTAACAGTGAATGATAGATTTTGAGGAAAAGACAATAAGGATAATTAATACTTTGGTAATCAGTGATTTACATCACATCAGCTGAAACAATTTGGAGCATAATGAGTGGCAACTTTGATGGACTATTCTGCTAATTTGATTAATTTATCTCTTTTGCCTTTAAAACATCCCATAAGTTCTATAGGAATAGAAAAAAAAGTAATGTTAAAGGAACATACAATTCATAAATGTATAATTCAAAATCATCAACAGCAGATTGTTTTCCAAGACAGATTCCTATTTGCTTTAGTACTTCCTTAAATTTTCCAGCCTGAGCTGATGACAGTGGGATGTTTCTATAACTGTAAGGAAGAGGGTGCTGCAGCCACAAAGACCAACCCTGTTATCACTTCCAGGCTAAATTATATCTAATGATAGTCAGGGAAAGAGGTTTAACTTGTTAGAGCAATCAACATCCAGCCTAACAAACACTGAGACTGTTATCCTGAGCCTTCATGCTCATTGCCCATGACAAGAGCCTTGAAAGGACTGTTTGCTGTTTCCTGGGTTACAGAAACCCAGTGTCCCTCTGGGTCCCTCCTCTAAACTCTGGAGCAGAAGTTGGATATTGCAGGACCCTTCAGGAGGATGCTCCAGTATTCCTCTGGGTGGCATTTTGTAGGACATGGGGTAAAATTCTAGAAACCACAGTGACAAACTGACTTCCCAACTAAGTTCAGTTAAGTCTGACTATGTAGAAATCTGTTTCAACAGCTCCCTCTCTAGTGAGACTTACAGGCAATTTCTTAAGGAGTTCATCTCTCCTCCTCACAACCTTTGATAATTTTCCACCAGAAGTTAGAGCAGACTTTGGTTTCCATTAGAAAGCATGATGCACATTAGAAACAGATGAGTGGTTCCAGACCTTAAGGGATGAGTGCTCATGAAATGTGTGTAATAATGCACTTTACCAGTTACACTCAATACTAGTAATAAAAACTAGTATCCAACCCAGGCATATATTTTTGAGATGCTCTGTTGTTTTAAAACATCCACTTGTATTTCACAGACACAGAATTTGGGGCTCATGAAAACTTTCAAAAATGAGGTACATTCCTTAGCAGGGGTAGGATAACCCTTAGGGCTGCTGGAACTGGGAAAAGTGCCTGTTGAAATAAAAAATGCCTTTAAGCCATTTGGGAATATGCTGCTGTAAAAGAAAATCAAAGAGTAGGGAAGGGGAAATGTACTGTCATTTTCTGTTAAGAAGCTCATTTTTTGCCTCCTTTTAGAACCATTCAAAATTACTTCTGGCACAATTTAATAATCTACATCAGTTTCCCAGGAGTTAAGATAGCAAATGATATTATAGCAAAAATGTCTTAAATAAAATAAACCTCAGTAAAACCAGAAATGTTGCTTTTTCATCAGATTCTTGAATAATTCAAGAGCTGTAACATCCACTTTTAAATTTTACTTAAATGGGGATATTCTTCCTTCCAAATGACAACAGTATTTTAGTACAAGGCATACGCAGTGGAGCAGAATTAGGTTAAGATTAGGAGTTATGTAAGAGATTGTGTAATGTAACTCTTTCACATGTGATTGTGCAATTGTCAGTATTAATTGTAAGCAATTATCCATGTTCTTTGGATACTGTTGTTCTCCTCCTACCTCCCCAAATCTGTGGGTCACCTTCCAAAGTCTCTGTGAGGGGGAGAGAGGCAGGGAGCACACGGGTGGCAGCGATGGAGGGAATTCCTACCCACAGCTGAGGGAGGGATGCTGGCCTTGTCAAACTCATGCCTTTGGCCAAGGGATGGGGGCTGGGTCCTGCCTGAGCAGCCCTGCCTGACTTCCTCCCTTGTCCAAGAATTTGGATTTTGCAAATTGTCCGTCAGCCATGGCACTGACCTGGCACAACGTGACAGCTGCCAGAGATGAGTTGCTTGTGACTCAAGAGCCACATCTTGGACATCCTCGTCTGTTGCTTCATGCACATCATGGACTAAATGCATAACAATGAGTCAGGTTGATTCCAACAGAGATTAAGTTCATGTAGAGGAAGGCTCTGAGATGACCTGGAGCTGTTTTTGCCCTCAGCTTTTAGCATAAGGACTCTGGCAATGGGCTCTGTTGGTCTTCAAAGCGCTCAACAGAGTGGAGCAGCACCGTTTGCTGAGGTAGCAAATAATGCAAGTTTACAGGCCAGCACACATTTATTCTTTTAGCAACTCTGCTGAAGGCCATATGATAAGTAGGATTGCTTGGGAATAAGGCTGGGAGGTATGGAGGGAGAATTATACCAGCATGACATTTGACAAAACCTGATTTTCAAGTTTCTGAGAGGTGGTCATGACATTCACCCTGGAGAAATGCTGTTCCATCTCAGACTTCCTGAGTTGTCTCTCAAAGGGTAGGATGCATCTGAGCAAAGACATATGTTGACAACAGAGGCATCTACATCCGTGAAAGTCAATCCAGTTTCTCTTTACAGTCAGGGGAAATCTGGCTGATATATCCTGTGAAGCCCAGGACTGTTTACCTCATTCTCAAACATTCCCCTCAATTAGGTCATATGAAGCATGCCTAGAAAATGCCTGTTTTCTTCCTCTAACTGCAAAGAGAGTCAGAGCAGAAAGGTCCAGTTAAAGATGTCAAAAATGCATAGGTATGCCTGAAATCTGCTGAAATTAATCATATTGTATTTTCTGTTCCTCAGTGTCTCAGGTGTAAAAAGGAGATATCAGTATAACCTTATCCCTGTAAGGGATATCACTACTTGGAAAATACTCTATTTTAATTTTAATTTTTTTTGTTGTAGTTGCTACAAAACCACAATTCATAATATAGTCTATTTGATTTTAAAAATCAAATAACAAGTAAAATGATGTGCTACTAGGCAAACAAAATCCCCTTCTAAGCTTATTGACACAAACTTTCCTCCCAGTTGATGTTATCTCTTTTCAAATTATATTAGATCATATCTGACTAGGAGAGCAGGCTGGTTAAGTGTGGAACTGAGTCTGATGACACACCAGTTTTACTGCATTTAGCTCAAAAATTTCAATGGAGATTCTGCTGCTATGATATCACCACATAACCAGAGCTAGATGCACATTCATTTCTTTGTTCTTTCTCCAGAAAAAGCATGAAGCCTATTTGAGAGCTTGTTGAGTGGTAAAATATCTTTCATTTTGAAAGAAAAGAAGGAAATAAAGAGAGTAAAGGAAATAATTAACTCTAAACCTGTAAATATAAAATTGCTGTTAGTGAGATTAAGCGAGCAATGTTGAAACCACATTCAACCCTCTCCATCTGTCCTATGTAATTCCTTGACAAAAGCCCAACAAATCTGGCACCTCCAAGTATCTTCACATGCCTTTTTTGTGCTATCCAAAGCATTTATCACTCTACTGAAAAAATACCAGTCTGAGGGGTTGTGCAAAAGTCATTGCATTTTCTAGCCCTTTGAACTAAAACGGAGGACAGTAACAGCAGTTGGACTCAATATTCATTATAGGTACTTTACAACTGAACTATTCTATTCTATTCTATTCTATTCTATTCTATTCTATTCTATTCTATTCTATTCTATTCTATTCTAAACTTCATTTCCAGTAGTTAATATTATGCTTTAAAAGCACTGATATCTCATTGAGCCCCATAAAGACCATTTGAGTTTGGAAGTGGCTGGTTCACCCAAGAGGGGACACACTCCAAGCACTAGAAAAGTGAAAGCAAAGTGTAATTTTTAATCCTTCTGCAGGCACTTCTTCAGCAAGATAAAATTAGGCTAATAAAACCAAAATGAAAACAAACCCCAAAAACTCTGGGTTATGTCATCCTTTAATTGATGTGCCTCTTCCACAGCATCAACAAGGACTCCTTTCCAGGAGACTGGTGCACTGAAAACTTCAAAATTCCAGGAGAATCAGGTTTTATAGCTGCACTGACACTCAGGTTATCGATGCATTGAGCTATTGATGTGCACTTTAACTCCAGGAACATAAAACGTGCCAAAGCGATATTACGTGTGGGAGTTATTCAATAACACGAGGAACGTAAATCTATCCTCTATCTCTTTGCATCAAGAACATTAATTAATTCTGTGATGAGAATGCCATTTTCAGCTTGCAGTGAAAGCTGGGAGAAACTACCAGTGATCCTTCTGGCTTTAATAACTGTGTGTTTAGTTCAAGGAAGGAAAAATGAATTTAGTCATTAAACTGGAAGATTTTCTTGATCATTGTGAGATTGAGCTGTAGGTAGAACTTGCAGTATTTATAGTAGAGCAGTGAAAGTGTGGATGCTTCTTTCAATGTCAGTATTTTATTTTGTTTGGTTTTGTTTTAGAAGCCTGTGCAAATTCAGGTTCAGATTGTTGGAGAGAGAGGAAAAAGGCACTGCATGTGCCCTGGGACACAGAGTGTGGGACACATGGGCCTCCCCACATCCAGTTAAATCCATCCCTAATGCACCAACTTACAGGTACATGAACATAAAGGGGTCTGATCCTGGGCCTTCTACTTAAAACTCCTCTTCCTCAATGCCTTCCCCATACCCTTTGGTTTGTGAAAAGCCAGGTCAGCAAATCCTGTGTTTGCTACTGCACATGATGATGGGAAAGGTAAAGTTTATATCAATCTCAGAGAATATTGAGACTGTGAGATCCTGTAACACAGCATGACCTGGAGATATCGTCTGCTAGAAAGAGACAACAAGAGTGCACATGGTTAAACTTCTGAAACAGGTCCTTACAATTTAAGCAGCAATTCCAAATATAACATACAGTAAGTAAAAAAATCCAAGGTCATTTATTAGCTGGCAAAACCCTGGCTGTGTATCTTTCTTGGAACAGCACCTTTAATGAACTCTCAACGTGCAAACTAAGTTCATCATGTGTTAGCATGCCTCGTTAGAGAGAATCCTTGTTGATGTCTGCTTGATCCTTAAAAGCCAGAGATAAGAAATTCTTTGTCAATATCAATAATGATACAAAGAAATAAACTGTATCCACGCACTGACAGCAGGAACATCTATAGGGGCAGCTGCTTAGGAATTTCTCTAGAAGGATGTTTTATGGTGCAAAAAAAGCCAACTCATGTGAGTGCTTTTTTTCCCCCCCTCCAAGGAGTTATTTTTGTCTAAAGAATTATTAGACTAAGGGAAGATGGAGCAGGGTGAAGAGAATGACGATCACACGCTATTCACAACAATAAACTGGGAAGAAGATTTTTTGCGTCCCTGCTCTGAATCACACAGGGAGGCAGCTTTCTAAAACCAGAATAGATTCAAGCCTTTCAACTCCTTTTTGGAAAAGAGACAGAAACTGAACACTTCTGTTGTGGAATAAAGCATCCCCCAATATTCCAAATATTTTTCACATGACATTACGGAGAGGTGCTTTCTATAATTGCACATTCCTCTGAGCACATGCAGGTAGAAGCATCCTAGAGGTAGTAGAGTTATAACCCACAATTATTGTAGAGCCAGGCATCATTTCCCTTGGAGGCTAAAAGGTGACCAAAGACCTCACATAACCCACCTCTCCTGCCCTTTAACAACTTCTCTTGTTCCCACTGGGAACATCCCAGTCCCCCATCGAAGTTTAAGTTCCCCAAAACATCCTGCCCTTGAGACCCAGGAACATTCACACATTTTATTGACTTTTGGGTCCACTGAGGAAGGAGATGGGGCACAAAAAGAAGGGCATTGAATCTCAAGGAGACTTCCAGCTCCTGAGTGTTTTCTCCTGAGTGGATCAAAGAATGGCCACTCATCATTAGATACCCTTGCCAAGGATGTGCAATCACAGGTGCCTCAATGTGTTTGTGCCATTATTTCAGCAACTGGGCATTTAAATTAGAGGCACAGTCTTATCAAATAAAGAATAATTGATGAAGACCCTGTCCTTGTTTGGAAGTTCCTGCAAATCATCCAAATTCTGGATTTTTTACACTCTTAAATATCAGTGCAGGAAAATACTGAAAATACTGAAAGACAGGTTAAAAAAAAAAGGGTTTTTTTAAACACTCAGAATATTTCTCTCTACTGCCAAAGTCTTTTCCCTTTGTTTGAGAAGTTTATAATCCTGTAATATTAGAAATGTTGTTTCCTGCTTGCATATTAACAAAATATTCCCATATTTCAGTAAGAAAAACTGATTACAGCATTTGAAAAAAGAAATTATTTTCTGCTACTGATGGCTTTTAAAACTGATGGAGATTTAAAAGTCATGATAGTACATGTACAAACATTTTTGAAGGCCAATATCCAACTGATTAGATCTCTGAAAAACTAATTAGCTAATTTTCTTGAAACTCTACAGCAAATTGAAGTATTATCCAAAGCTTAAAGCTGAAAAGTTGGAGAAGGTTTCATTTATTAAAAAAGGCCAAATTATTAGCACTTAACAGAGCTTGTTAATTATTTCGGATACAGCAGAACTGTCGTATCCTTTAATTAATTAATTATATAGAGCAGTCAGTCTTTTAAAACAAGTCAAAATAAACTTTGATTATCTGAGTTTATTCTTATCCCAAGCCCCTTTATATGACACTAGTGTAACACTGGTCTTTTACTCGAGTAAATTGTGCTTCAACATTATAAAAATAATAAAAAGATAGGAGTAAAGGATGCTAATATAGCTTCTTACATCGGAATTTCATAGTGCAGGAAGAACAGCTACTGACTTTTGCAGTGTATTCAGAACAAGCACAGCCTGCTTTGAAATAAAAAAATCATAACTTAAATGTTCTGTGTTAAATGTCTGAATTAAGCTTTGTATGTCCAGGGACTGATGGTTTGTATTGCTGTTGCTGTTTAGATGTAAATTACCCTGATAGGGAAGGAAAGTAGAAACTATTTGAGTTCTTGCATTTCAGCACTGCAGTGTGCCTGGTCATCAACCAGAATCTGCTGGTTCACCCTAGAAAATAAAAATATTGAAAAGCAGTATTGCCAGGAACAGGGAACTTTTTAAAGTGATTCACCCAAATGAGCAAGTTCACGTGCAAGATTTCAGTGTAGAAAAATATTTTTCCTGTAGTTTGCCATAAATACAAAAAAATGTTACAGTATCTTCTTTAGTTTCCCTCATCAGGAATTTGGTCTCATTAGGCTCAGGAGGTGACAAGCTCCTTGGAGTAATTTATTCATTTTACATAAATTATGTTGATTTTTGCTTTTACTTTCTCAGAGTCGGCTCCTGTTTGTCTCAGAGTCCTTTTCAACAATATTTATTTAAAGGGATTTTTGTAGGTCCTTTTTTTTTTTTCTTTTCTGTAAGGATTTATCAATGCATTTTAAAACATGCTCAATTTTTCTGTTTTATTTTGGTTTGCTTTTTAGTTGCAGGTAAGAAAAACTACTATGAAAACTCGTATTAAAATCCAACAAACCCAGAAACCCTACCTTGCCAAGCATAAAAATAGCAGTAGCATATTTAAGGAAACATCTGTCAGGGGAAGCAGAATGAAATACCTTCCTTATAAAATATCATTTTGCTTGTAAAAGGGCCAATGTGTTTCATTTGTTGATGTTCAGATTAGGATCCATTTGATTTAACCATATCTTTGCTTTGGAGGAAAAAAAAAAACCAATGTATTATTAATGCCTCATTGTATATGAGAAATGAGTATAAGAGTCAATATTGCTTCAGTGCTGTGCATTATTAAGAATAAGTTAAAGTAGGTCAGCACAGCACATGAGCCTAAATAGACTAATAATGCATCCTACAGTAGACATTCATCTACCAAGGAGTCATGTGTTATGTGCTGGCACCAACACAAGATAAGCATTTTGATTTGTGGATTTTCCAGATCACATTTGTCCTGAAAAAAGAAACAGCTGCTCCAGTTTCTCCAAAATTCACCCTCACTTTTACTAAAGGGACATGGCTGGGACTATTTTTGCTTAAAATTTAGGTGTTTGCTGAGGGCTTTTTTTGGTTTGATTTTTCAAAAAGCAAAATTAAGTAAAGATATATAAAACAAAGGAGAAAAAGTGGTAAAAGGAGTTCAAAATTAAAAATTACCTTCAAGTGTTTATGAGTTAATCACAGAAATTTTGTAGTAGTTCCTGAGTGTAGGGATATGAAGCAGACTAAAATCTATTATGAAAATAATCAGTTTTTACCCCCACATTAAAAGATGTGCTGAGAGCTACACAGCACCAAACAAGGAAGAGTTGCAAGGTGAATGTGCTTGGCCAGCTGATACTGCATTTTAGGCACTGATCAGTCCAAAAATGTTTTTCTAAATTGTCATCAGCACTCATTCAGCGAAATTATTCTTCAAAAAGTATTGGAAAATAATAACGTGGCATTCCATTGCTATTAAGTCTCAAAGTTCACAGACCACATCTGTTCAGGTTACAAGTTAAAACTATGCTATCATGCTCAGGTTTTTGTTTTCTTTCTTGAGTATCATTCATCATCAATACGAGAGATATTATAATTGAAAATTATCCCACAGTTCTGTTCCTGATCTCTGAGCCAAAAGCTGAGTTGTCTCCCCAGAGCTAACAGTACTAAACTGCAGTTGAAATGATCAAGTATGAGTCAAATACACAAAGAGAAAGGTTTATTAAGCAAGGAGGTGCCAGCCTTTGATGGACTTATGCTTTAAGCAGCGCTTCACTCTCTGCTGGCTGCGCTATAAAACCAAAGGGGAATATCTCCTCTTTTGTTGGATTTGAGACAATAGATTTAGAGCCATTAAAGGTGAATTTTAAGAATATCGGCTCTGTGTTCTCCCAAGCATCAAATAATCCCCAGAACTCTGTACATTTCCATAGCCTAAAAGCTGGGAATACCACGGGGAAGGAATGACCACTGTGCAGCTCCTGACCAACACATGGCTCCCAGGCTGGGGTCTGCCTTTGCCTGCTGGAGGGATGTCACCCTGCCCAAACTGCTGATTTTGACACTGATTTTGGCTATTTCACCTGCACACTTGCTGAAAACTTGCTCCTCCCCCTCATTGTGTCAGAAGGAGCTGTGGAACCACCACTGCTTCGGCTGCAGCCACTGCTTCAGCTCAGCCACATGTGGGGCTGATATTTGAAGCAGAAAAGAAAATTGATTTCATACATGAAAATGATGAAATTTTGTATTTAACCTGTCTCTTAAGTGTCTTTAGTGTCTAAATAACTTCTGCCAATGGCTGCCTATCATCTGATTTTGTTGTCTCATTAACCAGTCCTGTAAACAGCTCAATACAGGTAATGGGAGCCTGAAGTGATATCAAGATATATTATGATTGTTTTCTGGCCCTAAAATCAAGTTAATAAAGAGGAATGTGCCAAAAGAATTGGGCACTCCCTGGTAGAGAAAAACACAGGATGAACCTGGTGCACTTTTTTAGCAGAACATACTCTTGCATAATTATTTAATGATTCATGTATATTGCTTAAAGATGAGCTGCATACAAGAGAAAAACAAGAAATCATGTGAGATTTCCTCCTGCTTTGTTTGTTGCAATATATGAGCAAAATAATGAAATGTGTTGTTAAATATATAATTTTAGTTTTGATTTTGTCCTTATTTTTCATATATGTAAATTGCAGATGGCTGGTAGCGAATAAAAAGAAATAATAACATAATCCAACTCAAGAAAGTGAAGGATAAACACTTTAATGTTTTAAAGAATATTTCTTGGTATTCCACTGCCTACTAAAGACTTGAACATCTTCTTTATATATTTATAACAAACCTCATTTTCAATGTTTTAATTAAAGGGCTCCACAAGCACTCCAGAAAAGACTGGGTGATGCTAAAGCCCATCAGCCTCCAGGAAAAAGCAATCATAGTGTTTCCAGCATTTCTTCATTTAAAAAAAAAAAAAACAAGCAGAAAATTCTTGTATTAAAAAAATCTAAAATAAAATTGCTCCTGAAAGTTCCTCTTTCTTAATAAAGACAAGGATGGCATAAAGAACAATATATAGAAAATACTATAGTGAGTTAACCTAATTATGTACAACAAAAACAAGGTAAGCATTGTAAATTTACCCTGAAATACCAGTTGACTTGTATGTATTATTTTACAAAGCACTTATTTAATCATTTAGGCAAACTTTGCAAAACTATTTCAGCATGTTTGGGATTTTTTTTATATACAAAGAAGAATTGTCCCTTTTGAGTATGTCTTGAGAACACATTATTATAAAACAGCTTGGAGAATATGGGAGATTGCTTATCTTGCTATATTTAATAGGACAATCTTAAACTGCAAGCTCTGGTTTTGCAGTAAGAAAAACAGATCTCCTGCCATCATGTGGAATGTAGCAGTATCTCCTTTTTGAAATGATCTGAGGTTTGTTGAATATATGAGCAAATACATGGTGACAGCAACATTATTTTGTGTCTCATTCGAAAACTGAGCTGTGATTACAGAACATGAGCATTTTGGTGGGTAGTGTCCAACATCACCTTCAGTGAAACATCCTCTGTGGCTGTGATGGGGAAGCTCTGCCTGGGAGCTCTGGTAAAACAGCCCCATTTCTTTTGATTCCTGATGTCAGGAATGCTGTTACATGATAGATTTGAGGCTCCTCCTCACAGGGTTGTGTCTGAATTACAAATCTCCTTGATTTCAGTGAAGTTATACCAGGAGGTTGGGTTATATTTACTATCACTATCAGAGTGTTTGAAAATATTGCTGGTGTCACTTATGCCACTTCCAGAGCAGAATGAAGCCAAGCTTGCCTCTAGAATATCTTGACCAAATTCCAGAGCCTATATTCATGAAAAATATCCATCTACATAAGTGCTGCCAGAGCTGCTGGACTTTTAAAGGAAATTCATCCCTCCTGGCCACACATTTAAAGGCAGATGGACATATCTGTCCAAAGGAAATGTAGGTGGAGAGGTTGGTCTTGATGAGAAAAAGCCAAAAGTAGCACATGACCAGTTTTCAGGTGAATCATAGAAGCCCAGGGTGGCTGAGGTTGGGGAGGACCTCTGGAAATGTCCCACCCAAATTCACAGTCAGAGCAGGTTGCTGAGGACTGGGTCCAGTCATGTTTTGACTCTCTCCAGAGATGAAGACTCCACAATTATTAGATCCCTTTCCACTTTGATCTATTTTTGACCCTGCGTGGCCTTAACTCAAATTTTTCATCCTTCTGCTGGTAGACCTTTCTCTAGGCTCAAAGACATATCCCAAATCATGGAGGATTCCTCTGCTTACTGCTCTACCCTGCTTTCAGCTTAGCTTCAGTTTGCAGCACTAGGATATACCTGTCCTCCCTATTTATCATTTTCTTCTTTTCCATCACTCTCTGTGGCATTCTGCCCGTCCCTTTTAAGTAATCTTTCCTGTTTTGCTTGGTAGCACCTCACTGACCCTTATTTACAGCCTGACGATTTTCTGAGATTACTCCAAAGGATCTTCTTTGCTCAAAGTGAAGTTGAGTCTGTCCAGAAACAGACATTGTTGAGAAATGAGAATATTGGCTTCTAACTCCCCCTGAGTTTTCACATTACAGTCTTTGTTAAAAGTGTCACTTAAGAAAGCTCCAGAAAATCAGCATACAGTGTTGTATCAGGTTTCACTCTTGGGCGTTGGAAAGCAGAAAACTCCTCAGCCTGTGAACTCTCTGTGCACAGAGCTGATCCCTTCAGCCTTTTTGGTCTCCAACTGGACTTTTTGGAAGGCTCACTGCATAAAGATTTCACCAGATAAGATGATTTTCAGAACATGTCCTAAAATGGCTAAAGCATGGGTTATGTCATCTTTGAAAACCATCAGACTGCTGCCCACTAGAGTTTTCTAAGATGTTCAGTTCTCTAAGACCATGAAAAGATGGAATCCCACCTCTTTGCTATAATCACCGAAAACACACTCAGTTTGCAGAGTAATAGAGGAAATTTTCATTTTTCTTAGAAATATCAATCCATTTCAGACTAAATTCTGGAACAATATTGCATGCATTATGGTTGCTCTCAGATAAAAGGTGAAAAAGTTTTTCTTTTTTTAAGTTTTACAGTAATATCTATAACAAATTCAGTTTCTGAAATAATTTGAATCTCCCCTGCTTTCTTCTCTTCCTTCAGAAAAGTTTTATTTCTCTTCGTAATGACTGACATATCAGTCAGTTTTAATATAAAAATTTTAAATATTTCTTGGTAATGCTAATTGAAAATATTGTCAATCATTTAATAGAGTTCATTCTTGAAATTATTTACTTTTTTTCTCCCCTTGTCCTGGAGAGGTGCAGTTGGCCAACTTGTCTAGGGTGAATATAAAATCCTTTAAAAAGCAGTCAGTTTTGTCTAAGAAAAGTTGGGAAAATATCCAATCCTTTATATTTTTCCAGTAACAGTGTTTCTAGGGCATAAGCACTGAACTAAGAAGAAAGATGCATCTAACCACAGGAGAACTTGTCTAGCATCAAAAGCACCCCCTGACCTCATGAATTTCTATTTACCTACAATATTGCTGCAGTCCAGGCTGTGGTTTGGAGAATAATGTGCTTAAAGTAACATAAAAGTTTTCCAGATAAATATTTATTTGTCACTTATTGTATCAAATACCCTGCAATGACAATTTAACATTGGACCAATATTCTTGGGCATGATGTGCTGTTTGTTGCTTCAGTGGCTCCTGCAAAGAATTTGTGAATTCTTCATTTATTCAGTGGTAACAATGAATTTGTAGGTGTTGGGTATGGAGTTTTTAGCTGTGGGGCTTTATCTTTCTTCTCTGTGAAGTGGGATGACTCTTAGTCCACAGGATTGCTGTGAAGTCTAAATCAGTTGTTATTCTTGGCTTAGGCTCCAGCCCAAGAGGTGTCCTTGAAGAGTCTTCCTTTTTTTTTTTTTTTTTGTTTTTAGTGCTAAATATTATGCTAATTCTTAGGTCAGCTCATGAACTCTTTACTTAGGTAAAATTTAAAGTGACTTAACTCCTGTTCTTATGACTGAATATCAAAAATTCACTATTATTTAGACTTGTTCTTTACAGGAAGAAAAGCAGTCCATATTTAAGTGTGTGTTTCTTTAACAGAACCTTATGAATTCTTATCTATTTTCATGTGTACACTTATTTATTTCAAACTGTTTATACAAGATAACTAAAATGAGTAAGAAAGGAATAAGAAAAATCTTGCATGTGTTTAAATATACCAATGTGATGTATTGGCTTTTTACAAATACAAACAATACAATGAATATGTAGCTTTCCTATTACAAGTTCAAGTGGAAAAGCGACACAAGACCAAATTAATCAGGTCTAAAATTCCTTCTGCAATCTCTTGCCAGACAAATGAGGTTCCTTATGGCTGATGTCAATGGTATTCTAAAGTTTTAAAATCAATAAACAGGCTGTAAAATTGCATCTGTAATCAGGATAAGGAACACAAACATTTACAGAGTAACATGCAAACATAACAAAATACTGCAGCCGGCGAAAATAGAATGAGACACCCTGTTCAGATGCCATTATTTTTAAATGCATGTTTAATTTAGCATCTCAGCTGAGATAAAATGCAGACAGAGCCATGTTAAATTGGTATTACCAACTGCCTGGAGATATCTCCAGATTAACCCACCTATCCACAGTCCATCTATAGTAAAAAATAAATTAAAACTAAAAGGACAGAATTCATCCTTTTTAGTATTTTTTTTTTTTATTTAGTATTGTACATCATTGTCGAAACATTCAGAGATAAAGTTCAGCATTGCAGAGCTCTGGTTATTATTTAGACAAGCCACAGCACCAGCACCAGGAAGTTCCCAGGTGAACATGTTTCTGGAAAGGTCTCTATGTGTTGCAGCAAGTTGTTTCAAGTGAAATGTTTTGGAGAGCTCTAACAGGTGTTTTGGGAACACATTGTGACTTAACCTAGAGCTGCTGCTCTGTAACTTGGCCAGTTTGCTCACACATCCTGTAATGTTAGGATTTTTCCAGAGCTTGTGGGAATAACTCACAGCAGGGTGAATTTAAAAAGAAAAACACCCTTACACATGCAACAAAATTATATATGGGGCAGAGAAGAGGGATAGAGGAAAGAAGTGGAATGGGAAAAACAGCACAAGGAATGAGGTGGGCGATGAGGTTGTTTGGGATAAAGAAGGAAGGATGAACAAGAGGTACTCTCTGTGAAAATGAGCTGTCAGACTAAGGGCTGGGGGAAAAGTGACACTTTGAGGTACACAGACATTTTTTAAAGCAACATCTACCTTTTGTTGTTGATGTCTTCAGGACAGATGTGGAGCATTTGGTTCTTAAAAGGAAATACTGAGTTGGACCCAAAAGGGAATTGAAAAGTGTCCCTAGAAAGTGACCTAGAAACCTACAGAAACATAAATTCTCAGGTTTTCAGGAGAATTTTTATAATAGTTTGTGCTTTGTCTCAGCTTCTGGAAGTATGAGATTATGGAATGGATTTCAGTACAGTGGAAGTGAATCCCTGAAGTGAAGGGTGGGTTTGGTTTTTGGAGTCCCTGCTCTCTCATGGACACAATTGTTCAGCAAGTTGTTTTTTCCTTTCTGTGCTTCAGTCATAATCTGTGAAATGGGAATGAGTGTACTTGATTTCCTCACAGGAGTGATGTGAAGATAAATACATTCACAAATATGCAGTGCTCCAATAATCCATGGCATACTTGGCTACCATAAAAAAAATTATTAATACAGGACAAATGAAATGAAGTTTGATGATGTGCCTGTACCTGAATAACCCTAAGGGTGCAATAATCAAAAGCCAAATGAAGGAAACAATTTGATGTCAATCTCATGAGTTCTTGGAACAGGATTCTGGTTTCTTTTACATTAATGGTTGACAAGATTGCCATCAAGAGCTGTGTGTAAGGTATGTCTCCACTTAGTTGCAAGTAGAGTGTTGAGATACCTGATTTAGATTTAAGCAGAGTACTGACCTAACCACTTCAACACAGAGCTCTAAGCAGGATATTACTAAGGTGAAAAATTGTGGGAAAAAAAGTATTACTTTAGCAGGAAAAGCACCAAAGAAAATATGGTTCCTCAATTATAGCTTACTTCTTTTAAGGAATATTCTTTGTACAGGTTGTTTCCAAACCTGTTTTAGCCCCAGTTATGAGCAATAGACTGTGTAAGATAAAGGGAGGGAAATGTGATCAGGTGAGCAAGAGGGAGAGAGAAGATAAGTACAAGGGATAAAATGTATTTCAGGAATATATAGATCTGAAATCTATTTGTAAAGTTATCGGGGAATAGAGCCAGAAACAAATAGAGCAGCCATTTCAGGACACAGCCCTTCTTTTGTTGTAACTATTAGAAAATGCCCATTTAAGGATTAATGACATTTTTGGATGGGTGAGCGAGGAGTGTGGAAAAGATATGACATGAGGGAGAGAAGGTGAAAATCTGAGAAGGGCCTGGATTTACCCCAATTATAACAAGATGTTCATTCAAGCTTCTTCTGGGTTTCTTCTGTTGTTACCAGAGTTTTCTGTATAAAGAGATACCCATTTCCATAGAGTGATTCAGGAGTTAAAAAGGCCTTCAAAGCCAGGTCTAATTTCACTGTATGCTCTGCTGTGACTTGATGACCTCCAAAAGTCCTTTCTAGCCTCAGTGTCTGCGTGGTCCCATGATACTTGAAACCACCATCTGGATGTAGCCACCCTCTCCACTGAGTGGAAAGCCAAGGAGGAATATCTTCCTGCAGATGCTCCTCATAAATTCCAGCGTACAATAGAACCTGAGCCAGGAAAAATGAATATTTTCAGAATGAGTGACAAAGAAAAGTGGTTGATTGCACATAGGTGGAGTCCTCAGGTGAACACTGTCACTCTAGAATGCAAGGTATCCAATTACCCTAAAAGTATACAGGATGTGATTTTCTTTGGGTAGAAATACCTTTTAGAAACTAAAATTAATCTCATTTGGGAACACTTTGAAAAGATATTTGAGCACTCCTTCTTACTTTTCTACAGAAAACCCTTGATATTCATTTCGTCTTAAAGAAGTTACTTCAGTGCAGATACCAATTATTAGCCAGGACATGTCAGTGCTAATCCATCTTTAAGACAAGATGAAATCACATCATTTGTTAATTATATTAGGCAAAGGCATGCTGGCTCTTTGGAAACTAAAATTCAAAATTTCCCATGAAATAGGGTAGAAAAATATTTAATTTTGAAAATTCCATTGGAAGTTGATATTCGAGAATTTCTCACTGGGTAAGAATTAAAGTTTCCTACAAGGTCTTTATCTTGTTTAATATAACTAGTGACTAATAAAACTTATCTTGTTTAATAATGGATGAACTAATTATCCCTATACATGTTTAATCCTTTTTAAAACCTGCTAAGCTCTTGGACTTGCAGCTATCGTGTGGCAATCAGTTCCACAGGTCAATTATCTATTGTGAAAAAATGTCTTCCCCTTTATCCTCTCTCAGTGTCTTGCCATCCCATTCCATAGGATGCTTCATTATTCTTGTAATATGAAACAGGGTAATTGGCAACAACCAATTTTATGATCTCTATCACATCCCTCATGTTTGTTTATCTTCTTTTTTGCCTGGTCTATTTTTCATTAAAAGCATTTTTTTGGTGCCTCAAACTTTTCTACTCTCCATGGCCAAGCCCTTGCTTTCCTCAGTTTTGAGGGCAACAGTAAGTCAGGCTTGGAAATTTACCATTTTTCTCACCATTTTATTGATAATCTCGTGAATTGTAATGCTGAACATGTCACTGGCATTGGCTACTCTTATAAATGTTGCAGCAGTTATAATTGATGGTTTTACTCACTGCTCTATGTTGCTTAGCCCATATGTATGCAGCAATTGTTATTAAATCACTTTGTGTCTACAATTACGACACTGGGGAGTTGTTGTTATTATTTCCTTTTTCTAATTAAAAGCAAATAATTCAGGTAGTGATGTATTAGCCACTAGAGATGCAGAAAGACTAGAACTTTGCTCATTGCTGCAGTGGCTGATTTTGGCTGCTGGCTGGGTATGAAGCTTCAAAGGGAGTCTGTGCTCTCCCTGGGCAAACTCACGGAATAAAGCATGAGACTCCTAAAATTAGTTTAACAAACCCAGTGCATCATGCTGAGCATATCTGTTAGATATGGGATTAAAACCCCAAGTTTTCCCATTCTGCTTGTGTCTGGAGTTATTATCTCTTCCAAAAGCACAATGAATATTTAATTAAAGTGGAACAGATTTACTGGAAGAGATTATGAGACCCACAATCTCCTGGACTATCTCTTGGTGGTTAGGGTATTCTCCTGGGAGGTAGAGAAATAGACATGTGGTTTCAAATCCCCTCAGGAGAAAGAGAAACTTGCACCTGGGACTGCCCTGTTCCAGGTGAAGCCATGAGACTTTTGAATATGAAGGAGTCAGCAAGAGGGTTATAAATCTCCTTTTCTTGGATGCATTTCTCTGTGCTCTGAGGATGTTTCTGGCTTAGGTCCTGTGAGCCAGATAGGCAGGGAAACCACCTAGTTTGCAAATCCAGTCCATGGTGGAATGAGAAGAGGTGTGGAACACCTTGGCAACATGAGCCTGTTGCAGAAGAGGATTTTAATGGAAGAATGGTGGCTGTGATAACTCTTTTGGTCTGGAGATATAATGTGAGGTGAAGTTTGTGGACAGTCAGTGCCTTTATTTAGATCAAATAATATCACTAGAAAAACAGGTAGGTGATTTAGACAAATAAGCCCCAAACATTTTTTTTTCAGGCTTGCAATAAACTCAGAAATATTTCATGTAAATAACAAATAATAAACTATGTTAGTCTAAATTTAATAACTTTTGTTGTTTAATCTAGTCTGAAGGAAAGACAGAAATTTATGGAAAACCTAGGTGTCTACAGGGTCAGGCAAAATTTGGCCATTCTGAGGGTTTAAAACTTCACCTTTGGCTTCTGCAAAATTTTTCACAAGCTGTGGCTTTGATTTTTTAAACTGTTTTTCAGCAAAAGCATTACAGGGAGCTGGTACCAGTAAAACACATTAATCAGCGCTGTTCAGAGTTCCCATCCTCCAGGAGAGGAGCATTAGGGACAGCACAGGGAAGGATGACGGTTAGAAGCAGATGGTGAGTAAACTGTTAAGAGTCCAACTTCATTAGCATTGCTTTGATAGATTAATGGTGCCCTGAAATCCTGCCAGGTAGGCTGTTGCCAAAGGTGCCATCTGCGTGGAAAAGCATGCACATCAAGAAATTCATCAAGAAAAAAAAAAAAAGAAAAGGAAAAAAAAAAAAAAAGGAAAAAAAAAAAAAAAGGAAAAAAAAAAAAAAAGGAAAAAAAAAAAAAAAGGAAAAAAAAATAATAAAAAAGAACAACCAGCTTCATCAGTTACACCCCAAGTTATTTCCACCCACCATGTGCTGATGGATAACCAAAAAGCCATTAGTAATTATAAAAATGTTGAATTATACTAAAAATTAAAAATTATACTGGAATGTCATGCTCTGTACTTTCAGACAGTGGGTCTCATCAATTAATACAACCATATGTTCTATTATCATTATTATATTGTCAACAGCATCAACATCATGGTATTTATTATTTTTACCATTACTTGCAATGTGGACACACCTTGAAGGCCAATTGCTGTATGACTTTTCATTTCAGTGGTAAGAGGTAAACCCTGCCCCAGAGAGTTTAGCAAAGCATTTTTCAATTCCATTCTAGTTTAAATAGAAACTGTTTCTATTTAGTTCCCATTCAAGCCAATACCTGTTTCACAATCAGTTTGTTAACCCTAAATGAGCTTGGCAAGTTTCACAATCAAAAAGTAAAACATATAGAAAGAGGAGAGTTTCAGAGGGTAGAAAATAGTGACCAAGATAGAACCTCCATCTCCCCTGACAGATCTTTGCATTTGTTGTACAAGAAGTTTTTTTTCTACCTCCTGCAGCTGTGTGAGGGGAACTGAAAATTTGGTGCTGTGCTGGATTAGGAATATGAGTGTTACCAATGAGGTGGAGTAAGAGGTGTCATTTAGAGTAGCTAAATATCTCACAGTTCTCCTTTCCTCCTTATTTGCTTCACCTGCAAGTAAATCTGATCCTAAACATGATTCATTTCTGTATAACAAGATACAACAGCGAGATATTTTCAGGAACCTCATCAGGCTTGCCGGGTTTCAGTGCATTACCTCTGATAACAAGAATCAGAGATCTTCCCACTGGAGCCAATTTGCAGAACTCTCATCTGCAGCATGATCAAAAAGCCTGTGGGCTACGCCAGCCTTGCCTGAGGTCTGCACAGCTGCTCAGCCTCGTGGTGTAGGACCAAGGATGGAGGCTGTATGGACTGGGGTGTCTTGTGGGAAAAATGGGGAAGGCAGAGGGGCAGGGAAGTGCCAGTGTGACCTTTTCATTTCAGTAACAGAAACCAACCCAGGTGAAGAATATCTTGACTCCAGGCTCCCTTACCCGAATTAGGTGTCTCCATTCAGCTGTCTATACCAGCTGGTGTTTAAACTGCGATTTTTGTCCGTATGAGAGAGATTCAACTGACCAAATGTGTGTGGGCCACCTTCCTATCCATGGGCTCTTCCTGGCAATTGCAATACCCTGGGGTACCAGGAAGAGTCAGAGGGGGCCTGAGGGTCTCTTAGAAATCCCAAGTAAAATCTGTAAGGCCTACAAATGTATCAGCCATGGTTTCTCAAGTGACACAAAATATCTGTTTGGGCAACTGAGTCAAGTCTATATTCATGTAATTATACCTCTAAATTTAGGTGCCTGAAGCTAAATCTGAATAACATCAACCTTGTGCTGAACTGACCTCTGATAGAAGATTTTGCAGGGCAAAAAACCCCCAACAACCAAACAAAACCAAAATCAAACTTCATTTAAATAGTACACTTCAGTCAGGCAGGTCACACTCAAGGTGAAATATTGCCCCAGATTCCTGGCTTTTGGTCCAAAAGAGTTGCCAGTGTACGCCAACCTTGCACAAAGTGCTGGGGAGTTGAACAAAAACCCAACCTACATTCCAATGGCAAGTAAGCAAAATTTTAATCAGTGATGGCAACAGACAGAAAGAGTAGATGGCAAGGGTGATACCAGAAAAGGAGGGTGGTAATATTGATGACATATAATTATGTGCCATATTAGCAAAGGCTGGGCAGGTGGGGCAGTATCCATTACAGATGTTGGCTGTGTTTAACATGTTGGTGAAGTCTGAGTCACTTGCACAATGTTGAGTGTGACTTCGAGTCAGTTTAATCCAAGCTCAGTTGCGTTCAAGGCTTAGCTCTCGATTCTCCACCTTCCCCAAGAATGTTCTCAGATCTCACCAGCCTCAAACCTACCTAAACCCATGTATTAATCAGAATTAGCTGACATGATGCTGCACACACTTTTTCATGAGTCGTGGTGAGAATATCCATGGGCCCAGCCAGACTTACCAAAAATTTCCCAGGGAAGAAAACACACGGAATGTCCAAAGTTCACGTTAATGTTGATTCATGGCATATTGATTTTCCAAGGAAGCAATAAATCTCCTGTGGATTTAATATTTATTCTGACCTATCCTTAAGAACCATGAAAAAGAACTGAATGGAATTAACTATACTCCATTACAGTAATCTTTCAGCAATGTTTTTGCTTTCATGCTAAATTAACAATGTCTGCAATGTTTTTCAATTTATTTTTAATGTGGACTAGCTTAGACTAAGTCTAGATTTGCAATTTACATACTCCATTGTTTGGCTAAAGAAAGCCAGTTTAATTATTCTTATGTTTTAACCTGTTAAGGTTGGTTTTATTTTTAGAATACTGCACATGCTCAATTTAGTTTGCTAGCAGACTCCCAAAAATCTTATTGATATTGTGAAATCACATTAAAAAAAAAACCCTAGAGGTTCATTAAACTTTGGAGACAATCTAGAACAGAGAACAAGATGTTATACTGATGTTCTGTATAATACAGGCTATTAAATTTTCCTTGGCAACTTTTATACTGAGTCTCATAATTGCGATAATAGTAAAGGATCTCAGTCTTCTGAAGTCTAAGACCCAGGGAAGGAACAAGGGAGGACTTGGATTTATAGTTGAGGGGGTCAAATTTGAAACTCTCTCAGTGGATCTTGTTCATATCCATGTGGCAAAAAAGTCCATGTGGCACTTTTTTCATGTTCACATCCACAGCTACTCTGGGCAATGTGTGCCAGTGCCTCACCATCCTCACAGGGAGGAATTTCCTCTTTTTTTATCCTAAGTGAAGGTACTGCCATTTGTGAGTCTAGACTGTGAACCCTAAAAATGCTTGCAGACAATTAGAAAGAAATAGTTTGGATAAAATTTTCCCAGATCTGTAGGACCCTGGTAAAAGAAGACATGCCAGAAGAACAACAGAAAAATGAAATTGTCTGCATCAATTTGAAGGATTAGTCTGCCTTATTAACTACCTATTTATTTTCCATTGGCATTTTATACATTGAAAAGACTGCCAAAATAGAGGTATATCAGATTATGTGATAAGATGTTTCTCAGATAACATTTGCACTGTACTGCTGTATGTTTCAATAACTACTATTGGTCTCCCAGAATATCACTTATTCAGGATTTTCAATATCCAACCTAGATCCTTTTATACCTTTTGAACTAAGGAGACAGTTTCTTTCTTTTCTTTTCTTTTCTTTTTTTTTTTTAATTACTTGAGGGTTCATCTTTCTGCTTCTTCATTTTCCTCTGGTTTTGATGAGAATAGTTTCTGTACCTCCACCTCTCATTTATTTTCAATTTCTGAAGCCCAGGTTAAGGAGTGCCCACACCCAAACAACAGTGACTAAGACTTTGAAATAACATGAGGCATCTTTAACTTATTCTCCAAACGTGTAGCAATGAGTGAGGTGCAGCCTGAAGAAATTGGGTGAGACAATTTCCCAAGTAATGAATTAATAAATGTTGCAACTCGTGTTAGTGCCAGCCAAAATCTCAACTTGGCGTGCTAGAACGTGATCAGAGCTCTCCTTGCAGCCACCTTTGCTTTGCTGGACAAGGTTCTCCTATTATATTCAACTAATGGTAAAAAAAAGAGGATTTTGTATCTAAATTATGCTTTAAAATAAATACTGAAGAGGAAATCCACAGAGCAATAACTGGAATAATACACAAGGATTAAACTGAGGCTGAAGTTTGTGCCTGTTTCCAAAAAGAGAAAGGCTTCAAGTCAGTCCTACTCCAGCTGACATTGGAAACCACTTAACCATGGAACCATTTACCATCACTGGAAACCATCATGTAAATTTATCAGGAGTGATTTTTCAGCCTCCTGTAAGATAGAATGACATATAACTCACATCCACATTTGTCTGATCTAATTTTAGCAATTTTAAATTTGGATATTTAATTTAAACTAGCTATCCAAAGTGCCTCTACAGGTGAGAGATGGAGAGGGGCACCTTCCAGCACAAACCATTCTAAGTTTCTAAGATTCTAAGGTATATCCATTACAAAAGCTCTGACATTCAATTTGTTTAGTTTTGAAACTGAGCTAATGGAATCACAGAATCACAGAATAAAATCATGGAATAATTTGGGCTGGAGGTGACCTTAAAAATCCTCTCGTTCCAACCCCTTGCTTTGGGCAGGGACACCTGTCCCTAAAGTAGGTTGCTCAGAGCTCCATCCAGCACCTCCAGGAAGGGGCAGTTATGAAAAATCAGCTGTTAAATTTTGAGACAGATGCAGTCTCGTGATGAGGATACCCCACTCCCTTCAGTAAAGCACAAACACACAGATAAATGTGCCCTCCCAGGGAGCTTGGGGAAATATTAGTGTAAAGAAATAAAGAAATGTCACTCACTCCCTTGAGAAAATTCACCATTTTATTCACAACTGCATATGTCTTCCAAGAGAAGGTTGGACTTAATGATCCTGGGGGGTCTTTTTCAAGCTCAATAATTCCATGATTCTATATTTATGAGACTGTGTGGCTTAGGCTGAGTGATGAATTTGGACCTGAGGATGGTTCAGGGCAGAATCCATTGAGATGATTAAGAATATCTTCATTGCCTCAGAGAGCCTGACCTTTCTAGGAGACCAGGGGCTTTTGTGAATGCCTCCTCCCCCATGCGAGTTTATAGGATCCAAATTCTGAAACTAAAATATTAACGGGGGTCTTCTGAGTTTCTGGTCAAGCTCTGGAAATGAAGGCCCAGGAGTTTGGGATTTTGACTCTTCATCTCCCCAGTGGGACTTAGGCACTTAAGCCTCTTTAGAAATCTCTGTCTCTGGACTTGAGCCACCAAAGCACTGAGCTACACACATATTTTTCACAGGAGAACGTTGGCTTTCCCATGTTATTTGTGATTCATGTTAAACACACGCTTAAGGGCCTTCCTGGCTTGGAGTCTGAAAAATATATCTCCTGAAGCCAAATTTTCAACAGCAGCCTGTCATGGGGGAGGGCAGGAGACCTCAGCTCTGGCCCTCCAACTTTATCCCATCATATTTGGTATCAGAGGCTTTCTCACTTGCAAAACAAAACACACAATAGTCAGGAACAGGGGCCCTTGACATGCCTGGTATTTTATCTTCTCTATCTTTAAGGAAGGGATATTAGTCCTCACTTCTCAACCTCAGATGGTTGTTGTGAAGATTAATTAGTTAATGCTTTTACAGCACAGAAAATGTAAAGTGCTACTATATAAAAGTATTATTAAGTGCCTGCAGGGTCTTGCTGTCTAATGTGGCTGAATGGGAGAGGCTCTGAACCATGGAGATTAGGCAATTTTAAAATAGTTCTTTTCAAATTGCATTATTTTTAACTCTTTGTTGTTCTAATGTTCTCTCAACAGGGTTTGAAATATTTACCCTAATAGTAGTATTTTTCTATTTTCTTTAACACTCACTTTTAAATAAACACAAGTCCTTGGTTTTTATCTGCATACAGAGTTGTATTGGCTTAAATAAAGGTGTGATTTTACACCAATTTCATTTATCCTAATCCTTTTATTTCAATTTTAAATTAAGCTTATTCCAGTTTGGCATAAGCTGATTCAGAACAAGTTTACGATAAACTGAGATAAGCCACTCTAAAACTGAAATTAGTGTGTCCACACAGGGATTTGCTCTAGTTTAAGCAAGGCTATAAATTTGAACACAAGTTATCGTGGCATAAGCTAGAAAATGAATTTACAGCTTGCAAATGATTAAGCAGTACCTGCTAATGCACTTAACCCTGAGCACCTCTTCTCCAAAAAACTTAATTTTAATCCAGAGATAACCTATCTGCAATTACCACCCTATTTAAAACGAGGTGAAAACATGCACATGTTAAATAATTAGATCATAGAGTACTTTTGCTTTGGAAGGAACCTTCAACATCATCGTGTTCCAACCCTCCTGCCATGGGCAGGGACTCCTTCCACTAGACCAGCTTGCTCAGAGCCCCATCCAGCCTCTGAAGCAGTCAAGACTTGATGTATTTCCAATGAGAATAGGAGAAAAAGGGAATATATTTAAGGAAGGATCCTCCTACAGCTTGGACTGCCGTCCTCCACCTTGCAGGAATGCCAGAGAGGATGGAGGGGGAGTGTTTGGCCACCCTCCAGCTTGAATGCTGTGTGTCTAACTGCTAACAAACTTCACATTCACCTCTCTTGCTCAACCTCATTTCTGTGTCTGTGTGCTGCCTCGGCTGCCTGCACCCATGCTAACGTGTGCATGGGCACGCTCTGGATTGCTGCTGTGCCACTGAGTCACTCTCACCCCAACCAAAACTGTGCCCATCAACACTGCCTTTGTCTTCACACATGGAATTGCACAACTGGTAGACTGACAGGAGGTTGATGGAAAACCAAATGTATGCAGGAGTGTTAACAGAAGGGGATGGAACGTGGTTCGTTCTGCCTCAAGAACAAGAAAAAATTAGTAAAGGGAAAGGGAAATTAATGGGAAATAGAAGAAAAATTAAATAAAGAATAAAGAGACAAAATATTATTTTGTTCCTTACACCAATATTAGCAATAAACATAGTATGGATAAAATTAGAGAAAACACGGATAAAATTAATTTTGATCTCTAATTTTGGATAATATTGGGTCAAAATATCTGATATAAAACACTTGCAAGGAATCCAAACTGGATTGCATGTGAAAAATCTACATCTTCCTATGATATGTATTTTTACTTCCCCTTAATGACTCAAATTTTTAGTTACCTGGTGTCTGTCAAGCACTGATAAACATGATTAGCAAAACAAATAGGGGTATTAAGAATTTTCCCCTTCACTTAATTTTTTATTTCATTCAAAACAGACTGAAATTTTTATAAAATAAAAAACCTAAATTTAGGCTCTCAAAACCTTATTTAGAAACTTAAGTGAGAACCTTATTTAGCAAAGATCATAAGCACATGTTTAAATTGATCCTGGTTCAGGAATGTGCTTAAATATATGCTTTAATCTGATTAAATATGTGTTTAATGTTAAACACATGTTGAAATGCTTTGCTGAATTGTGGCCTGATTTTCAAAAGTGTTAAGTACCTTGAACATCTCATTAAGGTCAAGAAAAGCTGCATGTCTTCATGCTCTTACCCATCAAGGCATTTTCCTACATGTTTAAATTCAAATTTAGGAGCCTAGCCATTTTTTTTTTTAGTAAAATTTTGGACTCTGTTTTGCTGAAGATAAACACAGTAACATCTGGATTCATACCTTATCTGAACTATCTACCACTAATGAGTTTTCAAAGTTGGACTGAAGGACTGAAATCTCCAGCACAGCCTCAGTTTGTTTGGTTTTCTTTTGTTTTTGTTTTTAAAATGTAATTTTTAGTGCTCTCTGTTTCCATTTGGAAAGGCTCTGCTCTTTCCAGTCCCAGCCAACACTGAGAAGTGAAAAGGTGTGTGAAAAGAACTATTACTACTAACATTATTAAGTGCTGACAGCATTCTTAGCTCAGTGCAAGACACAACTGAAGACAGACCCTTCTTTGCACATCTTACTCACAGGTAGTCTGGATTAATTTCAAATTCCAGATGGCTTTTCAGGGTGGTTTCTATTTTAGCTGAAATAATTTTCCTTTTTCTAAGAAAAACAAAGAGATAGTTTAGGCGTAGAAAGATTTTTTTATCCCCTATTCTAAGTTTATAACAAATTAAAGGCCAGCCATGTTTTGGCTTCTAAAACTTCTAAAAGTCTGCTCAGTCTTATTGTTCTTAAGAAGAAACACTGGCTTTTAAAGAGCTACTCACTGCATAAATATATATATATGTAGGTTTTTGCATAATTTTTTTTCTTCACAGGGAACATTCCAATAACCTTCACCCACGTATTTTGCTTTACATCAATAGCAACTTTCCTCTTGACTCAGGAAAGCTTTAGATCTAACCTAAAAGCCTTTTTGCAGCTGAGCCTTGCTAAGGGGAGGTAAATCTTAGCCTGTTCCCGCCTGTTTATATTCGCTGTTTTCTTCCAGCCCCCTCCCTAACTAAGAAGGTATTTCTCCCTTCTGGCCCCCAACATAACATGTCATGGGGGCAGCAGCTGCCTGCTCAGATTTTGCTGGAGTGCTCTGGAGGAGAAATTCCCTCTTGCTTTGGAGCAGAAATTCCCTCTTGCTCTGGAGGAGAAATTCCCTCTTGCTTTGGAGCAGAGCTGGAAGGTGATGGAGCTGCACCAGGACACTGCTGGAGCTCTGTGTGAGACCAAACTGCTCACGACAAGCGGCGTTTGCGGCACCAGCACTGGCTCAGCCTGTGCATCAAGGCTCCTCTCAGCCCCACTCTGTGCCCGTCCCCACTGCAGCCTCACATCCTCTACCTTTTTTTCTATGGCCTTTGGTCTCTCTTTTAGAGCAGGAGCCAAAGTGGGAGGTGTTCCTTCTTTCTTTCAGAGGGAGAGACAGGATTTTGTGCTCTTAGGTTAACTGGGGGACAAACCCGAGTGGTTCTCAGAAGAGGGAGGAGGCACTAGTCCTCAGAAGAGAAGAGCTGGGGTGGAAAGACATATAGGAGGACCTACACTCCTTTGTGGAGCAGAAAAGAAATCCCAGAGGGAAGAAATGATTCTTGATCACCTGTTGAGTGAAAGACTCCAAAAGGGAGTGACTTCTTCCAGGAACAACTCATAACCTTTCCCAAAAGAATAGATCAGCCAGGAAACACAATTTACCTCAAACCATTCCCTTCTGTCCTCCCTGCCTCCAAACAGAGGGGCTCTTTGTGCAAAATATCTAACCATGATCTAATATGGGACATAATTTCGATACTTTATCTCAATTAACAGGAATTTTAAATTTGTATATCTCAAAGCTCTCGTGAGGTCTTGTGGGTTATAAAAGGAATGGTAAATTTTTAGGATGCAGGAATGTGGTGACAAGAATTTGGGAGAAAACTGGTTCTGGTTGTTACTCTGCTCGTGCTGTGTGGCTGTAGTCCTTCAAGGAAGTTACCAAATCCTTCAGTTTGGTCTCACACAACATTCACTATCTGAAATATATCTTGTTTAGTTGTCCAGGCTCCCTCTACAGATAATGAAGAGAAATCCTTTAGGTGATTCATCCCAGAATCATGACGTTATTGACTCATTTAATGCATGACATCCATCTACACACATTTGGACTACAGAGGGAATTTAGACAGCTATCTTATACTAAACATTATATTTTAGATGCCTAATATGAAATGAAGCCATCCCAAAACCTTTATCAAGAATGCTTGACTATCAGATCAGTAGAAGAATTGCTTTGGTACCTTAACTCCACCTCAGCTGATTCACAAGCTTGTTTCCTTATCGGGACTTGTTTTGTGTGTTCCAGATTAATGATAATCATGATAATTCTTTAGGGAGATTAAGTAATCCTCACAGTCACCATGTAATAGGTAAATACAGATATCACTGGTTTACAGATGAGGAAATAGTCAGTGAGAGTTTAAGTGACTTGTTCTATCTAATTTAATCTTGTTTGAGTTAATCTAATCTATGTTTTATAAATAAATCATACAATCACTGTGATATGTAGGCAATAGACAGTCAAGACAGTGCTGGAGACTGTACTCAGGAATTCCTAGCTCCCAGGCCTATCTTTGTCCCACAAAACTATTGCCTTAACAGCAGCAAATAGTCTTAAAAGTTTCCATGAAGCATTTCTAGGTCATGTCTTTTAATGCAATTGAAGTTCTGGAAACACAGCACTTTTCTTTCCCTCTCTGAACAGATTGGGATAAGGGTTGTTTCTGCACAGAAGAGCTGGGTATATGAGGAAATGGATGAGAGAACTGTGTGGTCAGTGTGATTTATCTCATTCCTTAGGAGTGTTATCTGGGATGAGAGAACACATAAATCCCTTTGAGAACAATGTGATATAACATTCATCTTAACTCTTTCCCCTGGGAGTTACAGGGATTTTAAAACTAATGAAGGAAAAATTTTGATTTTTAAATTTATTTTTCTTGTGGATTTATTACTTTTTTGACAAACTGTTTCTAAGCAGGCAGTATTTACTCCTAGGAACTGATATGAGATGGGCCTTTACAGACAGTGGCCTTATTGGGAAGCAGAAGCTCAGATCTATAACTCACTTTTGACTTGCATGAGAGAAAGGATGGGGTCCACTCTTGCCTGAGCAAGAAGGATGAAGCTTCAATTCCCCTTGCTAGCTCAGATAAAGTGCAGATATGATCCAGTCTAGAATGAATGTTTAACCTTGGGAGTATTTGCTATCTCGGGGCAAAATCTGTTTTTCTTTGGGTTTTTTTAAGTGGTTGGTTAGAGTTGGTGGTTTTTCTGTGGAAATGGGAAAAGGTTTTGGAATCTTACAAAGACTGTGGAGGAGGGAACCATTGTTTTATTTAGTTTATTCAGTTGGGAACACAGATTTGATCGAGATACACTGGAAGGGAACACATTATAGTACAGTTGCAGGACTGCCTTCTGGGGGTTCCCCAAAACACAGGGTGAATTTGGAGAGTGAAGTGCAGTTTTCATCCTGTTACACCTGGAAATCACCTCCATTCTCAAATGAATGATTTCTTGCCTCTCAGATTTTGCTGAGGGTACAGCCAGTGCGGCCCTCTCTGATTAGCTCTGTCTCGGAAGTTCGGGGCAATCACTTCTCCACAGAAACGTGTTCTACCTCTTTCAAAGCCTCTGGTTAAATTTTTATCTAAGTCATCAGATTTAGCAATTTGTAACTGATCTAATCTCTCTGCAAAATCCTTGCTCACCGAAACTGTATCCAACAGCTCTTCACTGTAAACCTTGTTGTTCATATAAAAATAGAACCGCAAATTATGTCGGTGTCTTTTCTTTATTCTCTCTCTCTCTCTCTCTTTTTTTTTTCAACTTCTTATGACCTATCGCCCTTTCTTTTAACCTAAATCAAACAGATTTTAAGATTGGCTTAACAATAGCACTTTATGAATCATATCACCAATTGCCAGCTATCATACAGTGAAACAGCTAATAATGTATAATTAACCTTATAGGCAGGTAATGAATCACATCATCATTGCTGACTGTCTACCACATTATTAAAAAGATAGATTTAAGTAATCACAGCTACCTTTTTATTTTCTTTCCTCCTTCCCCCAAAGTTCTGTAAGAGAAAAGGAAATTCCAGTTGTGTATGCAGGCTGTTATTTCTATCAAACAATATGATTCATCAAAATGATTTCACTAATCACTTACACAGGAAAAACCTAAGACAGGTAAATAGGTTGAGGCTTGCTGTAACATCGTATTCACTGTCAGCATGTGCATTCAAACAAGCAATTTGCTGAGACCAAAAATACCTATGAGCAGAAGGAATAAAAAATTCAGTCAAGAAGCCACACTCATGTACCCTGCACTTTGGAAAATTATCAGAATTCACCTTCTTTAGCCTGGAGGAAAGGAGGTTCAGGGGGAACATCTTTGCTGTCTGTAGACACACAACGGTCAGGCTCTTCTCCCTAAAAAACAAGCTGTAAGACAAAATGAAATGGCCCAAGTAGTGCCAGGGAGGTTTAGGTTGGATAATAGGAATAATTTCTTCACCAAAAGGGTTGTCAGGTATTAGAGGAAGGTGCCCAGGGAAGCAGTTGAGTCACCATCCCCAGAGGTATTTCAGACATGCAGATGTGACACTTGGGGACATTGTGGGCTTGCCAGTGCTGGGGTAATGATTGGCCTCTCAGAGGGCCTGTGGAACCTAATCAATTCTAGGATTCCAGGATTTTCCAGGCTCCAGCATGCAGTAACTGTTCTCTAAAAAGTTAACAAAGACACTCTTTACACCTAACCTACACTTAGGTTTAGGTCCTAATATTTTTTCCAAGTTAGGCAATATATTCCAACAGCCTTTTTCCCATTTTCTGTACCAAACTACCATATACTTTTATGTCTATCTTTTTATTACTTTTTTTTTCTTTTGCCCCAATGTTTTTCAGTTTTGGCCAATAATTCTACCCAGATTTCAGCATCAACATAGTGATTTTTCAGCTCATGTTTCATTGAAAATAGTGATGATACAGTGGAAATCTCTTCCTGCTGTCCACACACATTTCACCTTTTGTTCCAACTGGATGAAAGTCACCAGAAGCTCTGCCAAAGCTATTAATACATTCCGAACAGGCATTTGAGGAGAACCATGTCAATAAAGTCCTGTATAACATATGCACTAGGTCAGGTGAAAAGTGTCTGCCAAGCATTTTCAGTGACCTGTTTGCATCATTCAGTCTGATCAGTGGAGGGGCAACAACTCAAGGTAAGGATAAAGCTGCACAACATTCATTTCCACTGACCCTTAAGTGCAACCCAGGAACTCACCTTGTTGAGATTATTTACACAGAAGTTGAACAGATATTTACATAAAGAGAATCAGAGAAACCTTTCAGAAAAACTTTTTCACTCCTTTGTATGGTCTCAAGCATCACAACGAATATTCTTCAAAATAGGTATCTTCCCCCCACACCTCACATTTGGAAATGTGCTTATCTTGCAAGGAGGTGGAGAATAAATCCCTTCTTGACAGAAGTCAAGGGTATTGAAATGAGAATTTCTGCTTCTGTGGCAAATGTTTTTGATACCAAACTAATCTTCCCCTATGAATTTTTATTGCCGATTTTTTTCAAGTATTCTAAAAAAAAAATGTTAATGGGGACATTTTAAGGTTTTTCAACAAATACTTTTTCATATATTTTTATCAAAGAAAGAAAACAAAGCTATTTTCAGGTACTTTTGTTATATTAATACTCTAATATTTTTATCCTTAATTTCTCCTCCAGATTTCACTTCTTTCTTCTGAGCAATTCTTCACCTACATTTGTTTTTACTTTAGTAATGAAAAAAACCCTAGAAACTTTGGATGAGACTTGCTGAGTTAATCATCATAGTCTCCCTTTTTTTGTAGTGGAAACACCTGCAGAAGGAAGATCCTCTGATTTAGCTCTTCCAAAGATGCCTATAGCTGTCCTTTGAATACAAAGCATGCCTATGGCAACTGGTGTAAGTGTAAATACA
Organism: Notiomystis cincta; assembly: GCA_013398075.1. Taxonomy (NCBI): domain Eukaryota; kingdom Metazoa; phylum Chordata; class Aves; order Passeriformes; family Notiomystidae; genus Notiomystis; species Notiomystis cincta. Next base: position 146,857 of record VZRX01018922.1, read on the forward strand.
TGAAGTTAAATAATAGCAATACCACCCAGAAATGAAAACTTGAAATAAACTTGATATTCCCTTCTCCTCTGATACTTTTTCCCCCTCTCCTTTTGCAAGCCAAAATATAAATGGGGCTAAAACATGAGGGAAGAACTTGAAAAATCACCAGTATTCAGGTGGTTAAAGAAAACTTGGGAACAAATACTTTTGAAGATTTCTTTTAGCTACACATTTTAAGATGATAAAACCCAAAGAGAAAGAAACCCAAAGAGAAACTGTCACAAAAACCACTCTGTGGAAATATCAATTCCATGTAGCCCAGCAGAGATGTGTATGACTGACTCCTGCACATTCACCAGCAGTTAAAGGGCTCAATCTGTGAGCTCATATTTATCTTGAGTTTAAGAAGGCTTGAACATTTAAGACTCATTTCCTACAAGTTTATATTGACCATGTGGAAGACTCAAAATATGAAGAAAGTAGGAAACAGGATCCTGAGTTGGCTGCTGGGCTGAGAAGGAGCAGGTCTGGATTACGACCTCTGTTCCCAGGCTTGTTTATGTATTTTACATTAAGCAGTCACTGAATAAAACAAACCTGGGAGCTGTGCCAGGGGTTGTCCACACCCAAACAGTTGCAGAATTGGGACCTTGGTTTTTCCCACAGATATGTTTGTCATTTTTCCATGCAAAAAAAAAGTAGAATTTTCTCCTATAGTGTCAGTCACTTTTATTTTTCCCCAACAGCATTTGAAGCAACATAAATAAGGATGTTTATTTATGTTATTCTGTGAATTATTTTCCCCATTGGTAACATTTTAGGTATTTTGTTGATATTGTTCCCATTTCCTGGGCTATTTGATAGATATGTTGATATTATTCCCATTTCCTGGGCTATTTGTCAGATATGTTTTTCCTCTTGAACTACACAGTAATTTATTGCTTTATGGAATTATAACTTTCAAAACTAACTCTAGTGAAGTTTTCCTTTAAGAGAGGCCTCCCACATGTTACCAAATTACATTTCAATGTGTCTCACAGAATTCAAATAGCATTTCTGGTATTGGTCAATGTACAATTGAGTTGCCTGCTGGGAAAAAAAATAAAGCTGGTATAAGTGTCAATTTTGAAGTAATAATTATAGTTTTATGCAGTAACATATTTATTATATTATCAAATTAATACACCTTTTAGCATGTCAGGGTCTGTGGGTAATTACAGTTTAGCATTGTGGTAATAATTTGTATGATTTATGTTACTTATGGAGCAGAACTGAAAGCCAAAAAGCTGTCTGGCATAATTACTGTTAAGAGGTAAGATCAACAGATATCCCCAGCCAAAAGAACACAGCCCTAAGGGTAGCAGACTCAAACAAGGAGAAGTCACCTCAGGTATTTGCTTTGCAGCTTGCCTTTTCTCACCTGAGATTCGGCCCACCCACTATTCCAGGCTGTGCTAGCAAGACTTGGGTGCTTTCATGTCGCTGCTTTCCACTGACCTTGGAGTTCCCATTTTAAATTGAGACATAGGAAAATGGCAGAGATGGACTCTCTGCAAGACCTAACTGTTCTGAAATGTGGAGAAAAGGGTTCTCTGTGACATGAAAGTTGGTGAATTGTTGTGTTTTCTCTACTTTCCATTGATTAGGGCACAGAAAATAATTTTTTTGTGTGTGATTGTGCTCTTGCTTTTATTATTTTTTGTTCTAAGTGCTCTGCAAACAGAACAGAAATAGTCTTTACATGAAAAGTCTATGCAAAGCTAATTCTATAGTTAAAATTTATTACAGTTAAAGCAGATTCATGAGTGACTTAGCAGCTTGACTAGAAATAGGCTGAAAGTTGCCATGTGTTCCCCCCAGTTTCTGTGTATTTATGCAAAAAAATGCATAGAAATGCAAAGAGTACCCTCATCTCCTGTCAAACCTCAGATCTCCTCTGGCAAATACTTTTTTTTTTCCCCCTGAAAAAAGGTTTCCAGCATTTTTTATATAAAGAGAAATATCTCAGGAATAATCCAAAAATCATGATCACTCTGTCCAGTCAAAACTGTAAATGTCTCTTACTTCCTTCTCCCCTTCCTCCTCAGCATCTCCCTTCCAAACAGAAAATGAATGTCTGGTACCACATTCTGTGAAGGCTGCAGACTCAGGCCTCAGATGATGAAGGTTATGAGCAAAGGCCAAGATCCACAAAGCTCTTCAAACACGTAATTCTAATTAATTTATATGTGCCTGATCCTGAAATCATTTATGTATGTACTCAGCTTTCACTGGCCCTGTGATCTTCCTGCAGCCAAAGACATTACTCACCTGCTAAAACAGAAGTCTGTGGACTGAGGTTCAGTGAGGAAATATCAAATGGAGAAGGTCCTGCCAGCAAGTCCCTCATTTATTAAATTACAGAATGTCACAAACTGTGCCTGATTTTGGGGAGGAAGAAGTTGTTCTTTTCCTTCCTATTCTTGTGCCACTTTATTTCTGGAACTCTGTCCTACTAGAGGGAAAAGGAGCAGAAAAGCCCCAGGTACCCATTGACCCTGTTCTACACTTTCCATGTCAACACCAGCTGGCTGTGAAGGGGCTGGAACAAAGCCTTAGAGGAGGATATGAGGGTGGAATTCATCTCCCCCAGCGATCTGTATCAAAGAGTTAAATGTCTAAATCTGAGCTAGGCTCTCCTCAGAGTCAGCAGAGACAGGTGGGCACCTCAGGGAGGGACTCATCCAGTCTCTCTCAGACACCTATGATGGGATAAAATGAATTACACTCTAGAAATGCCCACTTCTCCCCATGAAGGGAGCTTGGAGTGATGAGCTCAGACTCAGTTGTTTAGTTTTAAGACGTCCAAGTTAGGGCAGATGAATTTTACCTCAAAGGCTTGGAGTGTTTTCCTGAAACTCAAACCAGCCTTTTGAAGTTCCCTCTTCATCCTTATAGAACACAGGTGTGCCAATATCCAATTTCTCCTGTTTTTAATTCTATAGGAATAAAGTTATGTGTGTCTGTATGTATATATATACTTAATGGCTACACTGTCAAGCTGACCTTCAGCAAATAATTAAAACACATTTTAATCCTGCTGCATAATGTTTCTGTTGGCAGGGACCCTGAGGAAGGCACTCTCCTCCAAGGAGGCAGCTGATGGATTTCTTCCCACTGTGCCATCATTACACAATGGATGGGAGCTTCAGTAGCTTTTGGGCCACCCTAAAGCTTGATAAGGCTACTGAGTTGTATGGGGCTAATTAATGTGAGACCTCCTTCACTTGGGCAACTGTTATGGCTTTATCTTTGTTTACCTCCTGGAACTACCTCACCTGATGAATGTCATTAGCTACTGCCAATAATTATGCAATATCCCATGGCATGATCCTAATTCCAAACTCTGAGGAGCAGAATTGGTTCTTAAATGTGTATTCACACTGCATGAGATACCCATACCTCCAGATAAACCAGAGTGATGGAGTTGCAAACAGTCTGATGAGGCAGAACCATCAAAGAATTAGAATGATTTAACAAGTAGGCCCTATTATTATAATTTATTTCTTTTCCATAGTTGTTAGATATCTTTCCCACGTGTTTTCCTCATCTGGAAGATGCAGAAACTTGAGTGCAGGAATTGCTTGGCTGAGGAATAATGCCAACATAATGGAACAGGTAAAACTGAAGCAGCCAAGTCAGTGTAAGTCATTTCAAAAGCCTAATGCATGTGGGTGATTCAGGCAGCAGAATGGAGCTGGGTGGTCAGGGCCCTTTTGAAAAACAAACAAACAAATAATCAGTCTCTGACAAAGACCCTTTGCCATGCTAATTTTTAAAGGACACAATTATTATGTTACCAGTTATGAGGGACTTTGAGGTGGTCTCAAATCAGGTCAAAAACCCTGTTCCCTAATAACTGGTCTCAGGTGATCTTTCTAACACTCACTGTCTACTCTGGGAGATAGGATGAGTAACTTAACCTTATTTCCTCAAGTAATAATCAGAATGATATGTTTAATGGGAATAATAGTTGTCTCACCTGCCTGACAGGGAGAAGGTGCTGGGAGAATTAATTAGTTTGTGAAGCACTTTGAAGATAAGTGCTATGTTATTAATAAGTAAAACCCACTGCACTTAGATACAACTTGCAAGTGATTGTATTATATTACAGTGCTTAGATAACACAGAGATAGTTGCCTTAGAAATTCCAATAGGTGATAGAGAGAGTAAGAGATAGATAATCACCAGATTTCTTGTGTTTTCATTTTGTCTCACAATTTCTACTGGCTTAATGATATTTAGGTCCTAAAAGATGTTCTAATAATGGAAATTATTACCTGTGTTTTTAAGATGTCACAGAGAGAGGAAAAGTGGTGGGGAATGGTGAATAAATATGGCCCAAGAGTGAAAACAAAAGGGCCTCTCCAGAGCCTCTTCCAACACTGTGATGTGTAATCTTTAAAAATAGTTGATTAAACTCAACTCAGATCATTAGGTACAACTCTGCTCACTGAGATTGTCTACCCTGAGCTGGAGTAGAGCTCAGGGGCTGAGTGAACAGTGTTCACTGAAGGGCAATATTATGAATGTGTGAAAACTGGCAAGAACAGCCACCTCTCAAACATAATTAAGTCACTGAGAAAGGAAGTTTAGTAACTTCTGGGTCAGCCTGTGATGTGAATTAATGCTCTGGCAGTGAGAGCTGCAGGGTATTTTACATCTGGAAGACAGACAAAATCTGCTTGGAGGAAAATCAGTAAATACGTGAAAATAAGTGAGTTAATGTAGAATTATTCACACTTAACTTTGATTGTCAGGGAGGCCACTGGTCTGTAAACAATAAAAATAAGTAGAAAGCTAAAATCTCAAAGGAGGAAGGTAGGACAGGTGTTGGTAGTGAAGGTTCCTGATTCCACCCAGGTGCCCTGACTCTTGCTGGTGAATAAGGAAGTTCTTTCGCAGTAATATGGAATTTTTTGTCTCCATGTGGCACTGAATTATTGTGCTGTCACTGTGAAGTGTCCATGACATGTTTACAATACAACCATGTTTAAACTTGGTGGAGAATCAAAGAATCAGGTAGGAAGGAAGAAAACAAGGTTAGAAAAGACTGCAGAGATCACCAAGTCCAACCATTAACCCAGGTTCACCACTAAACTGTCTCTAAGTACCACATTTATATTTTTTTCTGAAAACTTCTAGGGAAAATCTTCCACTACTTTCCTGGGCAGCTTGTTCCAAGACCTGACCATCCTTTCAGTGAAGAAATATTTCATAATAACCAATCTAAAATACATAAATACTGCCTTGAGGCCATGTCCACTTGTCCTATCACTTGCTGGTGGGTAGAGATCAAACCCCATCTCACTACAACTTTCTTTCCAGAGAGAGAACTGGAGGACTTTATGCAACTGATGAAGTTTACTTCCAGTTTTGGGTATGATGTGGGGCATCTGAATCCTTCACTTCCTCTTCTAATTTCTTAAAGAAAGAAGTCTTAGATATATCTATTTACATACATAAACACATATATACATACATAAATACATATATACATACATACACTTATATGTGAATATATATATATGTATGTAATGAATAGTGTGAAACTAAAAGGCCTAAAAAATTATGATGCTGGAAATTATGGGTACCCAGACCTGCATAGAGACAACAGGGATATCCTAATCCTCTTGTTCCCAAGAACTGAAGAGAAATGTGGTTTTTTTTGGCTGAGCAATGCAGGACCTATGACACCACCTCAGCAGCACTGGCAGCATGCAGGAGAGGGCACTGCCATACCCAGAGAACGACAACTCTATTTTCCTTGAAAACAGGGAGACTGGGGGTCATAAAAATCAACTGAAAGCCATTTCTGTTCCATTCTCTGCTGAGTATGGGGGTGTAGCTGCCATCAATGTTAATGAGTGATCACATGCTTCGGAAGAAGAACATCCTCTTTTGTGAAGGCAAGATGAAAGCCTTTTATAAATATGACCTACTGGTGAAAAAGGCACCCGTTCAGATCAAACCTATGGGTTTATACTGATGGGTTAGATTTTTTTTTTCTTAATACAATACATTTTGTTAAGAAGAAGGATTAAAGTATTTGCCAAAATGATTTGTGTTGACAAAATGGCTTAGTACATTTGGCAGATTTATTTTATGAAGCAGAATAAATTAAGGTGTCTCGTAAAAAATGTGGGTTATATCCAGTGAAACAATTTCAAGTATTTCAGAAACTCTATTTTTATTCACTTTGCAAACGTGCTTAGTTGAACTGCCAGTCACTGTTACATTTCCATTTCCAAGCAATTAATTAAAATCCCAAATCAGGTTTTTTCTTGATCATGCCAGCAGGAGTTGGTTGCCATGGTAATAGGACGATCAGTAGCATTTGGGAGGGAGCAGAGGGAGAAAAAAACGTTCTGCATTTGGGCTTTTATTATTGAAACGTAAGTGCAGGTCTGGAGGAGTGTGTTGGCTCATCTGTGCCAGCCTGTGGCCCCGATGGTGACGACTGGAAGTGAGCGAGGGTTCTCAGGATTACCTTATTGTCAAGGATATCATTTGGTCCAACGTGGAAATCATTAGTGAAGCCTTTTCAGTCCTGCAGTCTATAGGTTGCAACTGTGAATGCAGCTGATCACAGAGAGTTTCAGGAGTGGTAAGGAGGATTTTTCTATCTGTAATTGCCCACATTTGCAGAGAGCTATCACATGTAATGGGTTTTCTCCCCCACAGGCCTGAAAACCTTTAGATTTGAAGCTCATTTTCAGACAATACACCAGATCCATGGTGGTTTATAAGAGCCACTGCCTATATAGGTTTGAGAAAGGATTAATGATGTAGTTAGTGTGGCAAGGTTTTATGGACTGGTGTCAGGGACAGGTGATTAGGAGGCAAACAGAGAAGGAGGAAAGGGGCAACAAGTTCTTCTCTGGAGCAAGCATGGAAAATGGAGTCCTTCCTGAAGGAGGAAAAAGTACCAGCATAGGGTAGAGCTTATTTGGGGCACTTTCTTCCACCTGATCTAGTGCTGGCACTCCTGGCCATGGCAGAGGTTGGAACTAGATGGTCTTTAAGGTCCCTTCCAACCCCAGCCACCCTATGATTCTGTTATGTTTCAGTGGGGGAACAGCCTGTGATTTAATAGCCATTGCTACCACATGAGATCAAACTTCTTTCCAGCAGCAAAAACGTGCCATGCCCACCAGATGCAATCCAAACACCCCACTGAAGCTGGTAGAAATACTCCCAAGGATGTCTCTGGCCTTGGGGGTCAAACGTGTGCCCAAGGATGCACCTGGATTGGTGGACAGCTCATCTCGGAATGCTGATCTCTTTCTTGACTTGGCTGCTAAGATGCCAAGTGTGTTCTACCTTTAGATTTGATATGATATTGTATGCTGACCTCTTCATTTATTAACAATTCCTCTCTTGGGCCAGAGCCAGCTCTTGTCTCCAAAGCACCCTCAGGAGTGCCTCTCCAGTGTGAACCATTTTAACTCAGTTCAGGGAATTTTGTTGCTCTTGCACTCTTGGTTGGCTGTGTCTGAGTTGAACAGCATGTCCACAGTGATCACAGGGGGTAGGGGAAAGTGGCATTTACCTTGTGCATCACCTGAGGAGAGGCATGAACCTGAAGGAAACAAACCAAATCCCACACTGCTTAGCACAGTCACACTGTGGGGTGCCTGAGGGTCCTTTCCATCCTTGAGGACAAAGGCATGGAAAAAACCATTCCATCAGACCTTGGTGTTGTTCTGCTGAGGGTGTGGCAAGGCAGGATAGTGCCAGAGATCCCCTGGATCATCAGGCCACATTAATGCACAGGAACACAGTGTGTCACATATGGTGCTTGTTAAGCCCCCCATGAAATCAGGAGATTGGTAACAGAATTACAACATGCTTAGGGTTATAGGTCATGAGCCAAATTTCATCCTTATGTATTAGCTGGAAATTAATCTGAAAATAATTAGGAAAGAATCCAGATGTTAAAAAGGAAAGATTTTGAGAACATTGGGATCTCATGTCTTACTGCAGCATAAAATTCCCATGTGGGAGAGAGTCTGAAAACATTGCCTGATGGTCTAATGCTTGTGCTGGAGAGGAGAGTGACTTTAATAAAGTTCTTTGACAAGGTCCTCACTCAGCTGTCACTTCAGAAAAGCCTCAGCTGACCCTGAGATTTGCTTGCCTTGTGCTTGTACTGTCTTTGTAGGGGCTCAGTGTGGTTGGGACCTCAAGGAGTTCAGATAGAGTTAAAGAGGCCAACAAGGGATTTATTGATTTGGATATATCAATTTGCACTAGTCCAAACAAGCTGGGTTCAGGGTCCCACAAACTCTTAGGGCAGAAGGGCAAAAGTTGAGCTTTTGATCTTCCATATAGTAGGATGTAGTTTAATGTAATGATTCAGGGGTTCTCTGGTGTCTCAACATGGGAGGAGGGGATTTGAGAATCATTGCTTGCTTTGTCTTTTCCACCCTGAAGAACTTCAATAAACTTTCATTACATATAAAAAAATCCTTATTATTAAAAGTTGACCTAATTCTGTTGTTTCCCCTGGAATTTATCTAACTCTTTTCTGACCTCAGACCCCCAGCTCACATCCAGACACCTATTTATAGAGATATAAAACTGGGGTCTCTGGCATGTAGATTAAGATACCTGAATCAGATAAAATAATTCATAACTTTACATCCTTGGTGTCACACTTTGGAAACCAAATCTGCTTCCAGATTGCTTGAAGAAAGTGTCCAATGCCATTTGAAAGCCCCCCATAAATCTGAGGTATTCACATAAGGCTGGAAGAGATTCCCTTAGGAGAGGAAATTGGAGACCAAATAGATACTGGATTCCAAGTACACCTCAGGTGACCCTCAGCACTGTGAGGTGTGTGAGTCAAGCCTTAGGTGACTTGATTAGACAAGATGCAGTTGTCATGTTGCTGAAATTTGGGGAACTGAGCCTCACCCTCATTATTTTTCACATAAAAGCCATGTGAAATGGGGTCCTTTTTGAGAAGCCATAATTTACTGGCAATTTGAGGTTAGCAAGAAAACAAAATTGAATGAATCAAGCAGGAATTTCACTATGGTGAGATTTTCAGTCCAGTGATATCTCTATTTACATATATGTTCTTGCTTTAAATATTTTTTTTCAGTTTTACAACAAATCCTTTCTTTATTATTCAGAATATTCTTAAATATGTTCAAACACAGACTGTCCTGAGTACCAGCATTTTTAATTCTCTTCCCTTCTGTTCATTCAAATACTACAGCTAGTCAAGCTGAAATCATCCTTGGAGCACCTTTGCTATTCTGCTATTGCTTCTGCTCAACAGCAGCTATTTTTCAGCAAGAACTGCAAATCTGTGAAGACTTTTAGCAAACCATTATGCCAGCATTGGTCTGAGTCAAATATTTCCCTGAATATTTCTAGAAGTCCAAATGTCCAAAAATTGATTGCAGGCATTCACAGAGGCAGACCTGACTGAACAGATGCCAGAGGAGATTTGCTCACTAAGATGGAGACAGAAACCAATTTTTCACTGGAGAAATCACAGCAGTTCTTTGACCACACTACCCAAGTCATTGCAAAGTGGCCAATTCTCATGGTGGGCAGAAGATAAAGGAATGGCTTACTCAGCTAGAGCAAGACAAGATTGATGGAAATAAAGTTTTGGATGACAACCCGAAAATGAAGTTGATCTAAAAAGGGACGCGCCTCAAAAGACTGAAATTTCCTGTGTTCTCAGTAATAAAAAGCTATTAACAAAGCATTTTTAAGAGTATTTTATCTGGTATATCATGGAATAAAGATCTAGATATAGGCAGTAATTAAAGATCAACTTTGATTTTGATAATCCTTTTTAATTGCTTTTTTAATTGTGAAATTTTAAAACATTTCTGTGAAGTGCTCTGTGGAAAAAACGCTGATGTAGAGAGATTAACTAATCAAGATCGCTCTTTTCTGCTTGAATAACTAGAAAGGAACTTGGAGTGGGTAAGTGTAAAATAAATCTTCTAACTAATGTATGGCTCCATGTAATCTCATCTCACCTTCTGGGAACAATGTATAACAAATTAAGCTTGGATCATGAAATGTCATACAAATCTGGCAGTGAGATTTCATTTGGAGGGAAGAACTGCTATTCTCTTGGTTTTTAACAGCCATAGAAAATTTCAATTACGTGAGCATCTTGACAAATTCTACCTCCAGGGTATGGAGGGTTTTTAAAAAGTTTTCTGTAACCAGCTACAATGTCCCAAAGAACATTGACTGGTTTTGCCATCTTGAGTTGTACCTATTTGCAGTTTGCCTCACGAATAAGGAAACGGCCTTGACAGAGGATGTGTTTATAAAGTAAAATAATAATAGATTAATGTTTAATGGGATGTAGTAAACATCCTCAAAAGAAGCAGTAAAGTAAGGGCATTGGAATAATAGTCAAGAATATTGTTTTGTCTTCTTCAAAATCTGATGAAGCCATAAAGGACTGTATATGCACATAAAGCTGAGCATAATTTGGTCATTAAGAATGGAATAAATAAGAGGACAGAGAAAGAAGAATAAGAGTGAAACAAACTGAACATTTATACAAAAGTGATTGGAATGTGGACGAAGCAGATGAAACAGAAGAGAAAAAACTGTAACAAAAAATATTTACATTATATATACTATATATATATAGCAAGATTGGGTTTTGCATCTAATTCTTCTATTTCTTTTACAGAAATTTTGTTTCATTAAAGGATCTTGTAATTGTATCAGATAATGATATGTTCTTGTTTTAAATAATTAATCCTTGCAGCAGTGACATAACTTATGTCAGAGACAAATATGTTAAATCTGTATGAATTTGGTAGATTCTGGACATATTTAAGAAAAAAAAAAAGAAAAGAAAAAGGTGGGGAGGAGGGTGGATAGAAGAATATCTGGATAATCATGGCTGAGAACCTGCAACCAACCACTAAAGCCTTTTACCTCACTAAAAACAGCCCAGTGGAAGTTCTGCTTAGTGAGGTTGCAAAGTGGTGATGCTACAGGAGACAGATGTCATGATTTTTAAATAAAAGGTGACAGGATGACTTGGTGTCACAGCTTGAAAACAGCAAATTTCCAGTGTAAGGCAAGGAGGGTTAATCATTGCAAAGTATAAGTTAATAAAGCAGAAATGTGTACATTTCAAGGAGAATGACCCAGAGAAAGCACATGTAGAGAAAAACAGAGACGGCTCTTTAGGTGACTGACAGAAATGGGCTGTGGCAAATAATCAACGGTCCCAGGGAAGGACACAGAGGATGAAAATCCTGCAAAACTGGTGCTCAAAAATAGGTTTACTTTGGACAAAGTTACATTAGCACTGCCACAGTTGTGTCTGCCTTCTCAGGGAGTTATGAATGGCCATGTAGCTGACTCTTTCAAAAGAGTCACGAAGAGCTGAGTGGTTCCTTCTATGTCTGTACTGCTCCTCCATGTGCAAATCAGTCTTACCAGGTTCCACTCTTTTCCAGAGAAGATTTGACATGGTTTATGTCGTGTGAATTCCAATTTCTGAGCTTAAAAAGCAGAAATCCCAACGCTGCTGGCCTGTGGTTTGGTGGACAGAAGATGCTCAGATACTGAAGTGCCAGGGAACACTTTTAGCTTCTCAGGTTTGAGTAGGCAGAACTACCACAATTAGCTAAAACTTAAGTTCAGATTTTGCAAATAATGGATCCAAATTGGTCTCAAACCTATTTAATTCACCACTAACCCAAGTATTACTCCAAGTGTGTCCTGTGAGCAGAGCACAGAAGCCACTGACATGGAGCATTTCTGCCTGTCTTCCTTGAATCCCCAAAACTGTGTCTGATGAGTGGCTTGGATTAAACTGCTGATGGCTGGGGAAGGTGAGCTCCCTTTCAAGCATTGCATATAGACTTTTAATTTAAAAAAAAAGTGCAGCATTCTGCAAACAAATAAGCTCACACCATACCTCAAATATTGTAATTATTGAAAGCACCAACACACACCTTTTGTTTTAATTGGTAAAATCAAGAAGCTTTCGTTATTAATTAGGCAGTTAATTTTCTCTTGTTGTAGGAAAGAGGGAGAAACAGCTAATTGTGTTTGAGATTCCCTTCAGCATAATTAGATCCAGGCAAATAGATAATTCCCTTGACACCAATGGCAAGCATCAGACTCGTTTTAAAGCAATCACTTCATTTGCCAATATCACACCTGTAGTAATTAGGCAAATTTATCTCATCCTCCTAAGGAATTATTTGTGTAACTCAAGGATTACCTTGAAAAAATGGACAAAATGAAAGACCATTTGTAAAAATAGTAGTATAATCACCATTATTAGGAATAATACATTCTGTTTTAATTTTCAAATATAAACATAAGTTATAATGACAAAAATTATAGTTAGACTATAATATCTAGGAAGATAAATTTTAGGTCTTTGGTTTCAACTACATTTGATAACAGTAACTCCACCATGAGAAGTTCTTTAAACTGAAAATTGATTAATAGTCTAAAGCAATATTTACAGAAATTAAGTTTTAAAATGTATTTTTCTGTAAATATAAAAAATTGAATTTTATCATTCCTGAATAAAACAGGTTTTTCTGTTTTAATTTTTTTTTAAATGTAAATTTTTAATTTCTTGTCAATATGTGTACTGTAAGTATATAGTGTAAAAGAGAGTGTAACAATCAAATTTTGATCAGCTTAAGATATATCTTTTGCCAGGGAGTTTTTCTTTACAGTTCAGAGAAAGAAATTTATTCCTTATTTCAAAGAACTTCATTAATTTTCAAGGTAAAATACCTCTGTGTGTGTGTGTGCATGTAAAGAGAAGATGCATATAAAGAGAAATGCATATAAAGAGGAAGATGGAGAAACAACTCTAATAACAGAAAAATACGTCCTTATATGCATAAGATTTTAACTGTGCAAAACCCAGTTGTACATTTGAGCCACTCAGCTGAGCAAATTGTAGGATAAATGGAGGTCAAGCTCTGTTTGGGACAGCTTAGTTTATGTAAAAAATTGCAGTTCCTGCTGGACTTTGTATTTTAGGAATTTTTTGATTAGTATTTGATAACATACATGATAATTTTTAATAATAGCCAGGAACTGAGAAAAAAAAGTAGTTAGTATGGGTGTATTATCCTGTGCTGATGAACAAAATTTACCAACTGAAACCCTCACCAATAAGTAGAAAAATGAAAAGAAATACCTGTTAATTAGCAATCACATTATTTCCACCCAAAGTGTTACATTAGGTAAATATTGATGTCTGGGGAAACAGCTTGGGTAACAGAACTGATGCACAGAAAATTCATTCCTGTATCTTGGAATCAGTGCACGTTAGATAAGTGAATATTTCTCAGTTCTGTTCTAGCCTGGTCTGTGTTGTGTGACAATCTGACTTGGAAGAAATGGTGAAGCAGACTGTTAAGAGTATTAAATGTTGTTGATCCATCAATTAGATTTTTCCAATTTCCACCAGCCAAAAATCTGTAATTCCAGCATTACAATAATGTTAAGTCAAATATATCCCCAAAATAAGTACCAGTGAGAGAAGAGAAGAAAGCTTTTGTGTGTTTTGTCTTTTTTTTGTAAGTCATTTGAAACTATTAACATTTATAATCTCTCCAAAATGCAATAAAGAAAAGAAAAAGAAGAACCAGATGCAGAAGATTCTCTGGCTTTGACAACACAGAACTTTCACAAAGTTACAGAAAAAAAAGAAAAGGTTTAATCTCATGGACTTCAAATGAACAATAACTAATGTCACCTGATAGTCTTTTGCTGATCTCAATGGGATTTGAAGTAAGCTTCTGGAAATAAATATCTTAAAGCAGTACAAATACGAAGAGCTTTCAATTTAATGAGAAAAACAAAAATCTCCAGAAAAAGTATTTTCAGCTTGGATTAATCCAAAAGAATTTCTCTTCTTTTTGTGTGTGAAACAATTCTATAGTTTTAGTGGACAAGCATTTTGTCCAATGCCTTATGTTTGGCTTGTTTATTATTTATCTTCCTTTTAAGATTCTTCCCTGATGCAAGTTAATCCCTTTGTGAAAGTACCATTTTGAAATACAATAATAAGATGATTTACTTTACTTTTTCTTTCAGTTCCTTTTCCACTCCCCACCTTATCTTCTCTGAAGTTATTTTTAAATTTGCATCAAACAACATGCTTACTTTTGAATTCTACAGAAGTTTGTTCTGTTCAGTGAGGTTATTACTTCCCATATATTTTTCCCTTCTTTTTTTTTGCATAGACCTCCACATTGACTGTTTTCAAAATCTTTGTGTTCAATGAAACCAGAACTTTGGGACAGGGTGGAGACAGTCTCACCCTAAAACCAAGTTGAGACATGGCCAAGGTATCTACCCAGACCTTAAAATCTGGAGGCATTCCTGAGTTTAATAACATCTACACAGCCAATACATCCCACCTTTACCACCAAGATCTGAGTCTCATGAGATAGGTCCAACCCAAACTTCTCCTGTAAATATAAATACAAGCTTTGCCACAACGTGTTCCACTAAGACAAAACAGCCTTTCCAATCATTCATCACTTGCAATGATACACACAGGTGCTGGAGTGAAGTGCAGCTGTCGATAAAGGCTGATGCCAAATTATTTTCCTGAGGTGAGTTGGCTTTTACTTAGGCTGAGTTTTTGTTTTCTTCTCTTTTAATTATTTTCTTTTTCTTTTTCTTTTTTTTTTTTTTTTTTGAGAAAGTGGGGAAGAGGAGAAGGGGTGGGATATAAAATATTTTTTTTTCCTTTTTCTTGAAGTAATTTTCTGTTATATGCTTTTAATCATAGGCAAATGCTTCTGGTCACTCCTTGTCTTGTGAGGCAGTTTTCCCCTTATGAAAATATGTTGCTTTTTGAAAGTAGTGCTGAGAATCTCAGGTTAAAACTGAAACCAGGAGCTGCCAGCATTTGAAAACACTGGATATAACTTTCATTTTTGGTTTTGATTTCCCCCCCCATACCTTCTTCTCTATTCTACACTGGGACAATAGTTTTGTAATTTGGAGGAGGAAACAATGCAGATATGGTGCCTTCTAGGATTCACCAAGAATGGAAGGAATCTGACTTCAAGTCCTTTTCTTGTGAGGTCCAGAACTCAGCCTCACATTTCCACAGTCCAAATAAGAACCACACAACCAGGGAATGGCTGAGCTCCTGTGACAGTGACAGTATGGAGGCAGGTGTCTCTCTGAACTTCCCATTGAAGTGCTTCCATTTTCTATAAATAATTAAAAAGTCATTAGGGCAGAGACTTAAAATATGATCTTGTATGTGATCTATACAGAAGCATTAACTACTTAACCAGTTTGTCTCTTTGTTCCAATGAATATTTAATTATTTAATATTAAGTGGAGACGAATTCTCCTCGATTTTCTGTGTGGAGCAGTGTTGTGGTTTAACCCAGCAGGCAGCTGGACACCACAGAGCTGCTCACTCACTCCCTCTCTGTGGGATGGGGGAGAGAATTGGAAAAAGGGTGAAACTCATGGGTTCAGATAAAATTTAACAGGACAGAAAAGGAAGGGGAAATAACAATGATTATAAGAGAATACAGAAAACCAGTGAGGCACAATGCAATTCCCACCACCTGCTGCCTGATGCACAGTCAGTCCCTAAGCAGTGGCTGCCACTCTTTTTATTAAAATACTTCAGGACAGAATGATTATTTTTTCATATTTTGTCTCCAGAGACATAATCTAGATAATAAAATTCAACTAATCATTTCTATCTTATGTATAGTGAATCTCTATTTTGCAGATAGTAACTATAAATGGTGTACCAGAGTATACCAATAGCCACAACATTAAATGAATAATAAAACAAAGTTTTAGTTTTGCAGTGAAGATGATACAGTCAAAACAAAGTATGGTCAAGGAAGATTGAATCCTGAAAGTCAGATAACTCCATTGAGATGGAGAATTAATGCATATAAAGCCAAGAAGATTCATCCACTTTATTAGTTAATTCAGATTATTGGCTGGTATGCAGATGGGAAAAAAAATCATAAACAGCCTCAAGCTATGTCAGGAGAGATTTAGACTGAATATTAGGAAAAAAATTCTTCATGGAAAGAGTTGTCAAGCCTTGGAACAGTCTGACCAGGAAAATGATTGAGTCACTATCTCTGGTGGTATTTAAAAAACGGGTAGATGTGGGACTTGGGGATGCAGTGACTTAGTGGTGGACTATACAGCCTTGGGTTAGTGATGGCACNATAGTAACTATAAATGGTGTACCAGAGTATACCAATAGCCACAACATTAAATGAATAATAAAACAAAGTTTTAGTTTTGCAGTGAAGATGATACAGTCAAAACAAAGTATGGTCAAGGAAGATTGAATCCTGAAAGTCAGATAACTCCATTGAGATGGAGAATTAATGCATATAAAGCCAAGAAGATTCATCCACTTTATTAGTTAATTCAGATTATTGGCTGGTATGCAGATGGGAAAAAAATCATAAACAGCCTCAAGCTATGTCAGGAGAGATTTAGACTGAATATTAGGAAAAAAATTCTTCATGGAAAGAGTTGTCAAGCCTTGGAACAGTCTGACCAGGAAAATGATTGAGTCACTATCTCTGGTGGTATTTAAAAAACGGGTAGATGTGGGACTTGGGGATGCAGTGACTTAGTGGTGGACTATACAGCCTTGGGTTAGTGATGGCACTCCTTGATCTTAGGGGTCTTTTCCTACCTCAATGACCCCATCATTACATAAAGGTTTCTTTTTTTCCCCTCGTGCATAAAACTGATCCCCAGCAAGGCAGGGCTGTTCTGCCAGTTGTCTCTTGTTAAAATATTTTGGGTATGTTTCTCTTCATTTCTCTCTCAGCTGGAAAAGGTGCCTGCAACATCTCCCATTTAATAGCACATTCTGGCTGGAGTCCTCAGAGCTTTTGTTTCCCTGTTAATTGAAGACTTTATTTGGAGGTTGCCAGAAGCCGGCACTATTTCAGGAGAAGCCGGTGGGCCGCAGCACGACACGAGAGGCTCCCAAAGAAGGAGGGTTATGGCCCTTCCTCCTCACATCAGAGTAATCCCCCAGCTCCTGCCCTCGGGAGGGTGGGAATCTGGCTGGCACATCCCAGCCTCTGACTCCTACAAAGGCTCCCCATCCCGGTGTGCCAAGTGAACATCCAAGTGCATAACAATCCAACCCCTCCTCCCTCCCAAATTGCTAAGGCAGCAGCCTGACACAGCCACTTCCATGACCTTGTGAAATGTCTGCAGCATTGCAGAAACAACTGGTTCCTCTTTGCAGTAGGAGAAGAGGAGGTTTTTTTGGAAGGAGGGGTGTTTTTATTTTATTTTATTTTCCCACCTCGCCCTCCCTCCTCCTTTCCTTGAGCAAATCCCCATAACAAATAAAGTTACACTTCAAGACTGGATTACGCAGACTGTTAGGTTTGCATGCCAATGTTTACTTTAAGTTAAAAATGATACTTCTGAGAATTCAAATAATATGTTTAAAGTATTTCCAGGCTATTGCTTTGCTTGTATTTGTCTTGGCACTGTTTCCCTCCACGAATATGTCAGTTTTGAAGGAGAGATGAATGCTGTTCAGTTACAGCCTTTGCTTATTGATCATACATTTAACATCTGTTGACTTTGTTTATGTGCAGTTTTGGAGGAGTTCATGGCAAAATTAAGAGTACTTGCTGCAGAGAAATTTTGTTGATGAGACTTTTCTTCTTTCAAGGCAGATATTCTGGGATGTCAAAGAGTCTGATGGGGGTGTAGTAAGAGCCCACAACGCTGCTATTCGTAGATCAGAGTAAAGAATCAGAATAGTCCTTTTTGACCTCAAAATTTTTATATTTATCTATCTATCAAAAGGTTTCACTTCATTTTTTTAATTGTAATAACTTGTCTGGGACTCAGATGAAAAGACTGTGGAATGCCTGTCTCAGCTGACATCTCCTGGAAGACATCCCTTTCCATGAGTGTCTTTCCTCTGAAAGCCAGCTTGCCTGTTCTCCCTCACAACATGCTGGATCCTGTACTCTCAGCCTTGATTCAGCTTCTCCTGAGGAATGTGTGTCCTGTGGCTGCTTACACCTGAGCTGGCTCCTCACAGGTTACCCTGGAATCAGCCCTGAGAGGAGATACACACCAGGGACACCTGAGATGACTTTACCTGTGTGCATTTAATGCTTATCAACTCAAGCTGAAAACAGCACCAACCTGGCTGTGGCTATGGGTACCTGGACTGATGCTGCACAGCAACAGCCAGGATTGTCTTGGCATGAAGGGCTCCTTTACCAACTCTGTTGCATTTTTATGGACTTGACAGACCTTTTTTTGGTTTTTTTTTCAGTCCATTATTTATGGCTGGAACACAGGCTTAGAGGGCTGGAGCTGTTGGGAATGAAGAAGAGAAGGCTTTGGGGAGACCTCACTTAGGCCTTCCAGTACTTTAAGGGAGCTTATAAAAAGGAGGGAGAGTGACTTTTATATGGAGAGATATTGACAGGACAAGGGGCAGTGGCTTTAAAATAAAAGAGGGTGAGTTTAGATTAGATATTAAGAAAAGATTCTTTACTTCAAGGGTGGTGAGGCCCTGGTAGAGTTACCCAGCGAAGCTGTGGCTGCCCCAACCCTGGAAGTGTCCAAGTTGGATGGGGCTCTGAGCAGCTTGGGATAGTGGAAGGTGTCCCTGCCCATGGCAGGGGTTGGAACTTGATGATCTTTAACCTTTCCAAGCCATTTTATAAATCTATGACTCTGTGAATCTTTCCTGCATCTGTTCTGCATTGGTCTTTGATACATTTAAATTGGGGCAGTGTTTGTTTAAAGGTAAATTCAAGTGTGGAACATCCTTCTGTAAGTTTAAGAAGCAGAGGAAGGGGTTAAGGATGCCAAATGAACAAATCTGTAACAAATTTACTTTTTGGACAGTTGTAGTTTTTTTCTAATGGTCTCCAGGAGTGATCCTTCCATTTCTTCCGGAGGTTTTGAAAGACTTAGGAAATCAGCAGGGAAGGCAGGTAGAATATCCTCCAACCTTAGCTTGAAAGCAAACTGAAGCATACATTTTTCAGAAAAAAACCTTGATATTTAATATTGTGAATTATTTGTGGATTAGCTTCACAGAATTTACTTCCACAAAATTTGTGCTTATTTAAGGAGTACATAGTAGAGGAAGGAAATTAATCTGGAAAGTAACTGATCTTTCTGAACACTTGGAGGAAGTGTAGGAACAATATTATTCAGATATAATTTATTGTTTTAAATGATGGGTAAATGCAAAAGAGGTAAAGTTCATCAAGTTAATTAACATTTGGTCAAAACAAAAAAGAAGACATAACAGGAGTTGTAGAAATTACTTGAGATTGAGATAAAGGAATAAGTGATTAATTGGTTATCTCATTAGGGCTATAGAAGGAGTCCTAACAAGGTCACAGTGACTTTGACAGTGACCACAGCTATATTGCTTTTAGAAACTGAAAGGGAGAATGGTGATAAGGAAATTGGATAGGTAATTATGCAAAGGTCAGGAGGGGGGTCAGATGATTGCCAAGCTGGTCAAAGGACAAGGCATGTCATCAAAATGGCTGAAATGATGGTTGTCTCTGAACCCATTGTCCCTTTTCAAATTGACATCAAAGAAAATGGAAGGCATTGATAATCACTCTAAGAAGATAATTAAGCAGATGGGCATAAAAATTAAAAGAGATAGATAAATAAGCTAATGAATAATGTACCAGAAAAAGAGATGCAAATGTAAATGTTGAAGTATGGACAAGCTTAACAGCAAATTCTAACTTGGAAATTTGAAATAATGGAAATAGGAGGATATTCCCTCTTAATGAAGTAAATTAATTCAGTGATGTGAAATGACATGGCCCTGGATCTCTCCCTTTTCTGAAAACAATTTGTCTTGCTTACTTTGTGGCAACAGGGATGATGTAAAACAAAAGACAATCTTTCCTCAAAGTGTTCAGTATCCCAGTTTTTGAAACTTTCCCCTTGACTCCATTCATATCTTTCCTTCCCCTCTCTGCAGCTGAATGCTTGTGTGGATTTACTGGGGAGACACCAGCCTTTCTCCAGAAGTGGGAATCTCTCTCTCCCTGTGGTTTAAGTTTCAAGCCAGCCCAGCTGCAGACCTGCAACATCAGAACCTGTTCTGACTGAGGCTGTGTCTGCCATTGGTTCATAGCACTGTTAAAATTCAACTGCAGCCAAGAATTTCAATTCAGCTTAATTCTGGAGCCCCAAGATGTGCCAAAGTGCATATGAATGCAATAAATAAAGATGAAGCAATATATCTTCCTTAGAGACTAGGTGGCTTTTGCTCTTTTCCCAGGGAAATAACTGTTTCTTAATTAATATCAGTTAAACTGTCATTCCTCAAAGCAAAGGGCTGCCATGTGAATAAAGATACCTTGTACTGCTAAAATTATTCCCATTTCTATAAATGAACTGATATAATTTCTGTCTCGGGTATAAAATCTTTGATAAAAAGATTTTATATTGTACTCAAGATATGTTCATTAAGTATTGCATCATTTTATCATTATAATATAGAGACATAAAAGGAAACAAAAACAAAATTAAACAGAAGTAGGTCCTAAACTCATTTGATTTCTTTGTTTCAGATTGACTCAAATTGTTTATGTCAACAAAAAAAAAGCAATTTCTAGAATATGCAGAATTTTCACTGGAAGTTTATAGCAGTTGTTTGGATGTGAAACAATGACCACTGGACACCCAGGATATCTCCATTCTGGTCTGGATAGACAGAGCAGGGAGCTGAAGGTAAATTTTCTGTCACTGCAAATGTTTCCTGTACACCAGGCAACTGGAGAAGGAAAACCTTTATTTTAAATTCCATCCTTTTCTAAGATCAGGCATATATTTCCATGAAAATTTTCATTTTGCATTAAGTGATACTTGCAAGTGAAAATCCAGCTTTTCTAGTTTTGATGATGACATGAATCTCAGAGAACTTCAACACTTCTGCAGAATAGCAGAATCTCCTGCACTTGTAATTCTGATTTGAAAATGCACCTTTCCATTTTCAGTCTACAGATGCTTGTGCAGTGTTGGACATACCCTTCCTCATTGTGTATTTCAGGAATATTGTCAGTTTTGGCACTTACTACATTATTCCTCTGTACAATGTGGCGAGATACAAACCCCCGAAGATTTCCAAAATTAGATCTCATTTATCTGGTTTAGATTCTTAAAATCCTTAAGAGACCTGCCTCTGAATGTTGAAAACCTCTGAAGGTTTTCAAAGCACCTAACTTCTTTCTGTTGAGCATATAGGAAATTCAGGTGTTTAAGGAAGGTTCCTTTTTGTAACAACCCAGATCCAAAGCAGGGGACTGACTCATTGGCCTGATCCCTGAGGTCATGCCCATCCTCTCTTTGCATTTATGTCACAACAATCAATGCAAAATCTTTAATCCTATTTAATTCTACAACAGGAACCACAGGACTGGCCATGGAATAAAAAAAAAACAGAGCAGAACCTGGCCCATGAATTTATTTGCTTCAAGGGAGGGAAAAGGGGAGGGTTCTTTTGTGTTTAGATAATTTACAAAATTTAAATCAATCACAATGCAAAACTCCTTAGTAGGGAATTTTGTGATCCCACCTAGCTTACCCGAAATTGATATTACAGGATACAAAAGGAATGTTGTATCAATTCCTGTTTAATTCCTCTTAGGATTCATAATAATGATTATCAACTAATAGCAAGATGCAATAGAAGGACAAAATTACTTTATGCTGCCAGCTCAGAAGTGGAGAAGCTCCCAGCTTATTTCAAGCAAAAGACATTTTTTTCTGCATCTGAAAACTGCATCTGACACCAAGATTTCAGTTTTGTGCCTGATGAAATTTCTTTCAGATACCCCTGGAAGTTGCTGAAGTCCAGAAACTTTATTGATGACCTGGTTTCTAAGTCCTTCCCCTCCCCTAAGCTCTTGGTTGGCTCCTCAACACCACCTCCTCATCCCACCTGCCTGTCCCTCCTAAAGAGCCTGCATCCTTCCATTCCAACACCCCACCATGCCCCTGGGATGCCAATAAAGTCATCACCCTGCAGGTGTGCACACACCTCAACTCCTCTTGCTTATTCCCATTAGTGTGTTGTAAAACAGAGGGCAGGGGAAGAAACATGATCTCAGTGTTCTGGAGAGGAATTGTTGGTTTTGCTCCTGCTTGGTGATGGCTGTCATTCAGGGTTTTGGATATATGGGGTTTTTTTTCCTTCCTGAAATTTAATTCTGGAGGATAAAACTGGGAGAGACTGACCAGCAAATCAAACTGCTTGCCATCCTGGTCATCACTTTGGTTCTTACTTTGGTTGGTCATTGCTAGTTTTTACTTCTCTGGAGTCCCCCATCTGAAGTCTCCAGAAAATGGGTGCTTGAGCAGGATCTTCTGTGAGTTTCATCCTTCTTTGTCCTGTCACTCTTCAGCCAACAAGATGGTAACAGCCACTGGGATCTGCTGCCAAGGAGGAAATTCTCCTGACAGACCTGCTGTCCCTGGCTGACTTCACATCTCAGATTTTTGTCTCTGGTCAGAAGTTCATCCTGATTTAAAGAGAGCCTGGCAGGTCTCAGTGCCCTTTGGGCACTGTACTTTTGGGCATTCTGCCCTCAGCAGAGATGAGGAGGCTGAGGAGTTTGTGCACAGCTGCTCAGTTCTTAGCACTCTGCTCAGAAGTTGCATGAGGTAACATAATTTTAAAAAAAATCAACAAAAAACCATCATCTTGGAGTGTATCAGAGACTGCTCTAAAATACACTGGCATTTGGAGGAGCCAGATGGATGAATCAACAATAAGGAATCAACTGACTGCCCAAAGTTCCCATTTCCATACAAACCCACCTTCCCCACAGTGCAGGTGAAACTTTCCCTGTCAGAAACCTAAGGAAAGATGTGCAGTGTGTCACTTCCTTCTCACTGGAGAAAAGCTGACTCTAAATGCTCTCCAGTTTCACAGACTTCAAGCTCCATTTATAATGTCACAGCACTAAGATATTTTTCATGTTTTTAATGCCATCACATCTTTTAATGCACTGCCTTAAACTGCCAAAAATAATGCTCCCAATCAAGGCAGCTATATTTTACATACGAGCTATGACTTACTTCTTCATAGTGCTGGCAATCAGATTTCATTTATTTTTATAGCATTAGGGACATTAACATTACCCTCTAGAAATATTCCCCTTTCTATTTGCCCTTGGATAAGATATGTCCTGTATTGGGATAACTTTCTTCCTGAAGATAAATGTTCCCTGATAAAAAAATAGTGTTAACCTGTAACAACTGCAACATGAAATAAATGTTGTTGTCAAGGAAACTTTAAAGGGGGGAATTAAAATTTAAAGAAAAAAAAATTTAAAAAAAATAAAAAAGAAGAAGAGAGAAACCCAGGACACATTAAAATACTGCTGTATTGTTCTTTGCTGTCCCCAAAAACGTTTATCTTCCTGGCTATCTCACATGATTGAATAGCAGAGAAGTCACCTGAAATAATGTCAAATGACAAAAGATGTATTAGAAGTGCAGGATAAGGTCTTTGTTCTCAGGAAGAGGGAGGAGAGGTTCAGCTGCTGCTGACACCACAGCATGCAAAAGGACTCAGCATGGATGAAATACCCTTAAAGTTTCTGTGTGTGAACTACAGGATGGACTTCAAGTCTGGAAATATTTCTGGGTACCTTTGTACACGTTTTGAAGCTTGCTGGATTTAGGGTTCATCAACAGTTGAAATCAATGGGCGACTTCCTGCTGATTCCAATGGGTTCCTTCCTTCCTTCCTTCCT
>VZRX01018924.1:0-51287 GCA_013398075.1 Notiomystis cincta
CTGGAGGAGGCTGTGATCCTGTGAGAGACCCAGTGGAGAAAGGAGGTCCCTGCTTCCAGGCTGGAGCAGCCTGTCCTTGGAGNCTGGAGCAGCCTGTCCTTGGAGCACTGCACCCTGTGGAAGAGAGTCACATCACAGCAGTTTTGGGAGGACTGTTGCCTGTGGGAGGGACTCAGGTTGCAGCAGTTCTGAGGGAGGTGTTGCTCATGAGATGGAGCCACATTGGAGAAGTTCACAGAGAACTGTCTCCTGTAGGAGGGACCCCACGGAGCAGCAGGGGAACAATTCCTCTCCCTGAGCAGTGGGAGAAGCCTCAGGTGATGAACTGACCATAACCCCCATTCCGTCTCCTTGTGCCACTCAGGTACAGGGTAGAGCTGGCAAGGAGGGAGGGGTGGGGGAAGGGTGTTTTTTAAGGGCTTATTTTACTTCTCATAATCTTGCTCTTATTTTGTTTGTAATAAATTCACTTTATATCTCCAAGTTGAGCCTGATTTGCCCGTGGTGGTATTTAGTGAGCAGTCTCTCCTGGGCCTTATCTCAGCTCATGAACCCTTTGTTAACTTTTCTCTCTTCTCTCTCACTGCAGAGGGGTGTGAGTGAGTGGTTCTTGTGGGTGCCTGGCATCCAGCCAGCGTCAACCCACAACAACACTGGCGTTTATCCAGTGTTTCTAGTCTATTCTTAGTCAAAAACTGGGCTGGATGTTGGGATGAAGAGACAGAAGTAAAGAAAAAGACATCATACATCTTGGGTAGGGTTGCCTCAAGTATTTGGGATTTTTTCATTTGTCAGCAAATGTTTGTGCTATACTTTGAATGCTCCATTGTGAGGTCATTTTTCTGTCAGATTTTATTTCTCTGTGTGTAGAAGTAAGCTAATGGGGTTTTTTTCTCCGATCATTTCAGTGGTGTGTTGGCAACAGGCTGAGAAGCACTACCTAAATCCTAAATGGAACTGGTAGCAAATAATAAAATTCATTAACCTGACACTTTTTAAGAGAAATTCCTGCTACTTCCTCAAGATGGCCTAAGACCTTTCATCTCAGTGCTTCGTGAGCTCAGGCTGGCTCCTCAGTTGCAGCAGTGCCTGTTTAGGTACCTTTTCCCCTGAAATTCCATTGAATTTCTGATGAGGTGCAGTGTTTTAATGCCCCAAAATAGTAACTAATGGTAAGAACTCAGTGATAACAGTGCTTAGTTTACCAAAGCAGTTTTTCTTCTGGCCTGGAAGCATTGAAGAGAGTTCAGTTCTTTGTGACCACCTCAGATTTGTCCCAGTATAGAGTCTGTCTCTCCGTATTTTCCTACAGAGTTTCCAGCAGCTGATCCTCCAACAGTGCTCGCCAGGCTGTGGCTGCAGATCCCATTAAGGAGCAGTCTCTAGCAAACACTGTTTTGTTAGGTTGGACTACAGTATCAGCATAGCAGATGTTGTCAAAGTAAATAACCTCAGTAAATTGTCTGCAAAGCCAATTTACTTTTCCACACAAGTTACGTTACTCTTATTTTATCCATAATTCCAAAATCTCTCTGAAATTACAGTTCTGTGGCTTTTCCCAGTGAGTGGCCCAAACACCTGGGCAGCCAAAGTTGCAAAGGGGACTTAATAGTTCCTTTTAATTTTTAAGCAATTAGCTCTGTGAACTAAATGCTGTTCTTTTAATAAGAGTTAGAAAATATGGTATTAATTCTGCTCCTGCTTTCCAGGGGGCTTCAGTTTAAGCCACACTGATGGTTGAGCTCCTATGTGAAAATGTGTGGCCACTTTCGGAGCATGTGAAGAAGCTCATCTGAGCTGCAGCTGAATCTAAAATCTTCTACTGGCTCTCCCAATTCCTAGCAGTGCTGAGATAAGCCCGCTTTGGGATGCTTCTTTGCACTGTTTTAAAATGAGGGTGTACTCCCTCCTTACTGAGCATATTTTTGTGGATTTTCGGGTTTTCTTTCTCAGCATTGGCATTTGCCTGTTTGTCTGTCTATTCCCCTCCCCTTCCTCTCCCCCCAGTTTTCATTTTCAGTTATTTTTGTTTATGTTGAACTTCTGTCTGCTCAGCTGCAGCAGAGCTCAGTTTTGGCAGCCCGCCTTGTGGTGTACAATCCTACAACTTCTGCTGCTGAGCAGCATGTTGGAAATCACTTTGAAATAAATCCATGTTGGACCAAAAGCAGCATCTTTGTTGTTACCCCCTCAGAATAATTTGGTGCTATAATTGGAATTCTCATTTGAAGTAAATAAACATGATGTCAGATCTATAGACAGATCTGGATGCACAGTCAGCGAGAGAGGGATTCATGCACACAGCCCTGTTCCTGGAAGAGAGATGCATTTGCAAAGCATGCATGGCACTTCTGTGCCTTGGGGCAGGTTAGTGCTAGAGGAGAGGGTGGGCTGCAGGGTAGCCCCAGATCCCCACTGGGCCACCTTGAGCTCTGTCAAAGGAAATGTTTGCTGCAGTGCTCTTGACATGAATGTGGCCATTCTCTCGTGTTTCCATTCTCATCTTTGGAAAGCTAATTCTCAGGGGCAAAAATGGGAATTCACCATGCTCTTGATGCTTTACCAGTCCTTGGATGGCATGTGAGAAGGGAGATGAGGCTGTGGGCTTTCATGGTTCCTTCTTGTGTGTAGGCTGATCACTGTGCACAGTCTAGGATTTCCATTTCAACAAGGATATGCAGGAAATTCAGAGAAAATTGACAGGAGTAGTCAGAGCAAGGGAATAACTGAGAAAACCAGTTCTGGTAGAGACAGTTTGGTAGATGAATAGAGATTTAGAAAATTGTGGGTTGGTTCGAGAGGATGGGTAGAGAAGGATGGTTTCATGGCTTCTAGTACAGAAGGCAGTGTGCTTCAAGTGAAACTGCTAGGAACCAGCTCCACAGCAAGGAGGAACCCTTTGCAGGAGTGTGACAGAGATGCTAAAGGCTCATGTGGGGAGACTGAGTGACTTAATGCAGAGCAATATACTGAGACATGAAAGACACACAGAAGCACAGAATGGTTTGTGTTGAAAATGAATTGGAGCCCAGAGAGGCTCGTGCAAATGCACATTGACTCAGTTTTTAGCTTCAGGTATCCAGTCCTCAAGATTCTTAAAAAGGGTTTGGTGTGATGGGGTATCATGATTTGACACTGGCCAGTTGCCAGGCACCCACTAAAGCTGCTCACTCATCCTGCCCTGCTACAGCTGGGGAGGATGAAGAGGAGAGAAGATTTAACAAAAGGGTTCCTGAGTTGAGATAAGGACCAGGAGAAAATACTCCAAGGGCTCAAATTAGAGATATAAAGTGAATTTATTACCAACAAAATCAGAGCAGGATAATAAAAAGTAAAATACACCCTTAAAATCCCACTTTTTTCCTCTCAACCCCTCCCTCCTTCCCACTGACACTGCAGGGCAACAGGGGCCTGTGGTTTTTGGTTCATCCATCACCTGTGATTTCTCTCGCTGCTCAGGGAGAGGAGTCCTTCCCCTGCTGCACCCTGGAGTCCCTCCCACGGGAGACAGTTCTCCGTGAACTTCTCTGACATGGGACCATCCCATGGGCAGCAGTCCTCCCAAAACTGCTGCAGTGTGAATCCATCCCATGGGCAGCAGTCCTCCCAAAACTGCTGCAGTGTGAATCCATCCCATGGGCAGCAGTCCTCCCAAAACTGCTGCGGTGTGAATCCATCCCATGGGCAGCAGTCCTCCCAAAACTGCTGCGGTGTGGGTCCCTCTTCCACGGGGTGCAGTCCTCCAAGGACAGGCTGCTGATATTTTTTGTTGCAGACAGGACAGGGCTGTGTAGACTTCAGTCTGGCCCAAAAGAGCTGTTCATATCCTCTTGTATGGTGTGAATCAGTAACTTGAAATTGTTTTTTTCCGGGGCTTTGAAATCTGGGCATTTTTTGCTGCAGGCTACTGCCCATTTTTCCTCTCTATCCTCATATTGGTTTTTGATTTAAAAAATAAAAGATTCTCCTGGTTGCCTTAAAGTCTGATGTGTAAAAGCAATGTTTAAATCCACTTTGTGTTCCTTTAATTGAGAAATGCCTAGGACGCAGAGACTTCAAGTTGCTTTTTCAAGCCAAGAACATGGTTGCTGTTTGTCTGTCACACCAGCAATGGTTCCAAGTGTTTTTGTGAATTCAATCAAACACAGTCTAGTGCAAGCCAGAAAAGCAAGGGATGAGAAGGTACTGATGAGGTAATCGTGAGGTGGGGAAGACCTGCAGCACAGCTGATTTGCAATTAGCATCTTCCCACTTCCCTGTTGCCTGCCATGCCAAAGGAGGCAGAAAGACTTTGGTTTGGAAGCATGCTAAAGATGGCTGTAGAGAGCTGTCAGGGCTACAGACAGACAGAGACCTGTGTGTGGTGGCGGCAGAGGAGGAGCAGGTCGTGCCCCGCAAGCTTCTGAGGAAGGAGCCATTTAGCACAGCGTGATGGGAATTGGATAACAGCAGCGTGTTTGAGATTAGGTGGGGGAGGAAATGATGGATGAACTGCAAAGTACCCCAAAAATACTGTATGCAGCTGTCATGGCTGTGTCCTCAGGATCAAGAGCTGTTGTAACAAGTGAGTAGTTATCCCTACACTGTCCCTTTTCCTCCCCAGCACTTAACTCCCCATTGCAGTCCTGTTGCTCAGCGATGCAGTAGCATCTATGAAAAAAGATGAAATGGCAGAGATCGCATTTAAAACATAACTGGAAATCCTTTTGAATTTTGCTCGTGTTTTCTTTTTTCTTGAGTTTATTTGGCTGTTTTTTTAAAAAAATCACTTTTCATTTCAGTTTCTCTCTAAACATCCAAATGGGCTTGTGCATTTCTTGAAAATAATAACATTACTGAATCAGTGAGATCTTCTCCTCCTGCTTTAACAAAATTCCTTCTTCTCCTTTAAAGTGTTAGTGATTCATATCCAAACATTCCTGAGGAGCTGGGAATATTGGTACAGGAATTGGAAAAAAAAGGAACTCCAGGAAGAGACTTACTGGTTTCTTCAAACACTGAATAAACCCATAGCTTTCAGAATTTATAAGATGAACTTTTTAGAATTGGGTCATTTTCTGTGTTGCCTCTTTTTGGTCTAAAAAAGAGGGACTTTGGGGACCTTGTTGAGTTGTTTGTCCAAGAAAGGTGCCCCAGGATTTTTGCCAGACTGCTTTTCCCTGCAGCCATATGCAGAATTCAGTGTCTGCAAGCACAGTAGGGATGGAGACAGAGGCAGTTTCTTTGCCTGTGATTTCTGGACCTCTCTCCCCAGTGAGACCTGTGTTCTTTTGACTGTTGTCCATGTGGTCCCTCAGCTCCTTATTCATTATGGTTTCTCAAAAGCTGTTGGCTTTCTGGTAACTTTCCTTATACAGGATCTAGAGATCTGCAACCCCTCCATCCCACTAGAACAACCCAAAGAGAGGCCCTTAGTCTATGGCTTGACTTCACTTTGTGCTTCACTTTGGGCAATATCCTCCTACTGTTTTAACCACAGCTTCACAGATGAGTGTTCCGCTGCTTGATTTTCTCGATCTGAAGGAAATCTGTTTCTGACACCACCTGAGCTGCAGTCCAGGTATGAGGATGCTTTTTTATAACTTTCAGTGCAGCACTATTGCATAGAAAGCTAAAGAGCCAACTCTGATGCCTGGAAATTTGGGTGAGTGTGTTTTTGAAACAGAGACTTTGTGTGAGTGAAAGTCATGGAACTGGGAGAAAACAAGGCTGAAGGAGTTTTTTCTGTAACATTCCCATAAAACTGTCTAGACAAAATAATCTTTTCAGGTAGAACTTACACAGAAAAAAAAAAAAAAAAAAAAAAACCAACCCAGATTTATACACCATGAATTTAAATTTTACAGTAAACTTCTGTTACATTTTTTATTAAATTTTGGACTCTTTAAAGTGGTTATCTTTGAACATTGATACTTTTCTATAACTTGATTATTTTTGTACCTAATAAAGTTCTGAAGAATTTGATATTATTTCTTAGTGCTTAGAATTGTATTGCCTAGTATTGCCATTAAAGTAAGTTGTTTAAACTATTCAAACTGTTTATGCAAGTTTCTTCTCTTCACAGTCCTTCAAACCTAGATAAAATCCTTCTTTCCAGAAAACCTATTGCTGCAGAAGGCACATGCTTCTGCCCTTGTCTGACTCATGGCCAGCCTTTCCCCTGCCCAGAGGCTACAGACCCATTCCTCATTTTCTTCTGTTGTCCAACCTTCTCCTAAAAGCAGAGTTGACACTGATTTCAGGCTCGGCCTCTCAGGGTTTTATCCAGTCTGCTCTTGGAAATCACTGACGATTTAGCTCATACAGCCTCTCTGGGCAACCTGCTCCACTGCTTGCCTGTCCTCACAGTGAAAAAGTCTTTCCAGAAATCTGATCTGAACTTCAGTTAACCTAATCCAGCCTCCATCTTCTGTGCATTCTCCATCCCTACCCAGTTAGTTTCTATATTAATTTATTTGCCTTTCATGCTGATCTCTCTATCATCTTTCTGCTGATCTAGTTACCTGTGGAATTTTCTCTGCAGTCAATATTTTTAATCAATCAGATCAGTCCATCATTACAGTGCAGCACCTTAAACCTAGAGGGAGCTGAGTGGGAATTGAAATGCCTATTAGTTTAATGAGATGTAAATAAAATACTTGACCAGAGTGTCCTTTCTTTAGAAGAGTTTGTTTTGTTTGGGATCATCTGTGTCCTGGTTTCACTGTAGGTGGAGAAGGTGATGGTGATGAAAATGAAACAGGAGCCCAACTGGTTTAAAAATGGCCAAAGGCACATGTGTTTAGTTTCTCCATAAGGCTGAAGTTTTATTCAAGGACTAGAAGGATGCAGCTGGACTGGGCAATCCAAAATACAAATTCTGTACCATCCTGAACAGGATGACAATAACAGGGTGACAATACCAGTTTAGTCCTTTGGAGAGAATAGCTTAGCATTTCAAATAATTTAATTGTCTTTAATTGTGCTATCAAAGTGTATCAATCAAATGTGAAAAAAGGCTCAATAAATTTCATCACAAAACACTAAATTATGGATAGATGATAGGTTTAATTTTGTCTTCTATTTTTGTTGATGACACAGAGAAATCTATTGGTTATGATGCTCAGGTAATTACCCATCAAAGTGGTAGTTTTAATGGCATATGATTTCTTATGTTTTCTACTTGAAAAATACATTACAGGTGAGGGAAAAAATAACTTTTGTTATTTTGTAGATTTTCATTAGCAATCTATTTTTAAATAGAATCGAGAGACAGTCGTGTAAAGCTGGCCTCTTATATTATCCAGGGTCAGATTTCTTGGTCATTTTAAGCACAATTGAAAATGTACAAGCAACACCATTGTCTCTACAATCATTTTATTTCCACTTTTCTAAGTATCTAGAAGTGTTTTAATGGGAGAACTTGCTTGTGGTGTTCTGTCTTCAGATTTTTCTTCCTCAAAGGAAGCCTGTTAGTCTTTTAAAATGGCATTACAAGTTGCTCAATAACCAGCTTGGGATTTGGAAGAAGGAATGCTGGAAGGAGAAGAGACCTTTTAAGTAACAATTTACTTGCTGTTTGTGGAATGCTAAGTTAATATAAAACTGTATTACTATTCTACCAGTGCTAATAATGCATAACATTATTCTTCCATATTACATTTTTAAAGTAATGTATGTGAACATATCAGTCTTCACAACATCCTGTGAGAGAGATAACTATCAACATTATTCTAATCCTCATAGTGTATTAAATGAGAATAACAACTGTTTCAAATGGAGACCTCAACCAGAGGTAAAACCAGCATGTTTCCTACTAAAAGTCCTGTAGCAGGTTGTGTTGATCATCCCATACATTTTTCTCAAGTCAGTTGTTACACTTTTCCTTTGCAAAAACACCTCTTATCATTTTAATTTGAAAATTCCTATTCTGCTGAAAATTATAGAGCAGCCCATGTTGGGTCCAACCTTTTGTGGAAAAGGGAGCCTAGATGAGGTTATCTAGCACACTGGCCAATGGCATCTTGGAAACCTACAGTGATAAGGCCTTTACCATACCTCTGGGGAAGTTATTCCAGTAAATAGTTGCTGTCAATGTAAAAAAAAAATAAAATTCTTTCTCATGTCAAAATGAATGATCTTGATAGAAAATCAAAATGTACTTGAGAGTGGCCTACAAATGGTTATACAATAGATTGCTACCTAAAAGAAATGTGTGTGTATGAGTCCATCTGTCTTCCCATGTGAGGAAGGCAGACAGAAACCATTGCATGCTTGCTGTGGTGTAGAAGTCCACAGGTTGTCTGGGTTGCAGCTTGGATTGTGGTTGGTCTCTCCTTTCAGACTTCTGAAAACCAGAATACCCAGCCCTATTCCTGAATTTGAATCTCAAACTTAGGAAAAGCCATTGCATTTTTGTCAACTTCTCGATTTTATTTAGCACCTGTCCCCCTGATCAAATGGAGGTTTGTTTAAGTAGGCAGTGTAGCTTGGTTATGTAGGCAGTTCAGCTAAGCAGAAGATGAAAATATACTTAGTGCTCTACTAAGAAGAATGACAGCTGAGTAGTGCTGTTATAGATATACCTCATTGACAAAGGTCTTGATCTTGAAAGAAATTCAGCTGAACTACTGCAGAAGCACTGTGCAAAATCCTTTTGTGGCATGGAGAAGGAAGAAGCTTCCAGTACCTTTAAAGTGATTAAATGTTAATTGGTGACTCACTCACAATGCTGAGGTTTCTCTGGTGCTTTTTGTATTCTCCATCTGCCTAGGTATGTTTGTTTCTGTGAACCATGTAAACTCTGTTATTTCATGCATTAAAGCTTTGATTGAAAGGGCTCAAATAATTAATGGCTATATTGCCTATGCAACCACCTGTCAAACTATTGAAATACATGCTTTTCCATTATATATTACCCTATTTGAATCAATTTCTAGCAAGCACACCTAACTTGTATAGGATGAATAAGATTCTCTTCAAAATTCTTTATGCATTTTTCTCTCTGTCTTCCTGACCCTGCATGCCCCTACTCCACTACCAGCTCACACTTTTCTTTCTCCTCTTGGCTCCCCCTCCCTCACTGCAACAGTGGGTTTGTTTACTCAGGCTCTTCAGCTATCAAAAATTCTCTCTTATGGCTTCTTCCCCCTCACAGCCTTTGAATAACACTTCATCTCCAGATCTTACTTTAAAACTCTTTTTCTCTTCAGTTACAGTGGTGCTTTTAATTGTAAATAGTGGTGTTTAATAAAGATTACTGCTAAATGAAAAAAATAATTATTTTATTTATTAATTCAGGGGCAAAGTAGACTCCCAGGTGTGATTACTGTTATTACTTTTGGAGTGGTACTTCGGTTCTGTGTTTAATTTTTTTAAAATACCTGCTTCTCTTATCACTTAGATTTCTTTAATAGTTGAATAATGATGCAATGAGTAATTTTAATGTTAATCCACTCTGTCCAAGTCAGGTCACAAATTTGGAAACAGTTCTACTGCAGGACATGCACTGTTGGGGATAGTCTGTAGTGCAGGCTTCTAGGGATGGGATTGCTAGTCCTGTGTTCTGTTTGCAAAGCCTCCCTTTTCTGGGGAGATGGCCAAGGCAGCAGTAGATTTATTCCCCATGTTTCCTCTGCAGTGAATCTCCCTGCTTTAGGACAAAAGAAAAAAAGATTTATACACTTCATAGTCTGCCATGGTTTGTGTACTATGTGTACTATGGATGGCATCAATGCCTGTTTCTTGAATCTTTTTTTGGACATAAATTTCCCAGTTCATGGCCTAAGAGAGATCATAGTTACTCAGGCAGAAAGACTCAGTCCTGACAAGCTGTTTAAATCCATAGCACTGTATGATTTTCAAAACAGTTTTGCACTGCCTCAGTTGTAAATTTAATGTATAGTTAATTAAAAAAATAGGCAAAAGGCAGAAGTCTTGGTGCTCCTTCACCTTTTACTTACCTTGCTGTTCTTTTCATTTGTACATGTGTGTCCTAAAATAAGATTCTGTTCCCTGCTGCACATCCATGAGGCACTGGTGAGATTCTGACTTTGAAATTTCACTTTCCTTTGTTCTGTAGACAGTGGTAGGCATTAGACTAAATCAAGGCATGTTCAAAGAAGGTCCTGTCTTTATTCTGAAAGTTTTATCTCCATTTTCAGAGGAGATTTCCTATGTGGCATGATTTGCCAGCCAGTTTTATCAACAGATTTTTTTTTTGCCCAGAACTCTTTTACCACAGCCCTCCAAACTTAGCATGTGTTTTTTGAGAGTCTTGACAACTTTAAAATTCCAAGTGTGAAAGTACAGATTCAATTTTCTAAAATCTTGGCTTGCTGTTTGTCTGACTTGTGTTCCTTAAAAATAACTGAATATGAAGGTTCTTAGTTCATCCTTTTTTTTTTCTTGAGGTGTTAGACTGCAAGTATTTTCTTCAGGACTTAGAGAAGATCTTTGATGTTAAAGACATAATCAAAATTTTATTAATATTGCCACATGCTTACCAATTCTGCAAAGAGAGATTATTATGCTACAGCTGCTCAACTTCCTTTACCAAGTGTTAAATGAACTCCTCTCTTTGTTATTTCAAAATACACCCCTCTTTCATTATGGCAAATTTAAACTTCCATTTAGAAATGATACCAATTAGTTTAGTGAGTTTCTTAATAAAAATTGCAGTAGACAATCTAGTAAGAATTATGGGCACCTTCATTTGACAAACTATATAATATGCTTTTCATTTTATATCTGCTTCTCACTCGAAAATACCTCCTCGGATAATTTCAATCTGTTTTCTCTACCAAATCACCAATTAAAAATTTTAGATAACATAGGATTTGAGGAAAAAAACTCCCAAACCACAACATGTGGCAGTATCATCATCTGTTATGTTTCCATCTTACTGGAACTTGACTCTCCTACTCCTGAGCTAGCTGAGATTTGCAGCCACAGCCCCTCCTTGGCAGTCAGTCTCTGAAGGGCTCCGAGGGGAGCTCCAGCGAAGCCTCTGCCGGGGGCTGCAGAGTCTCCTTCCCAGCTGCCAAGCCTGAATCCCAGGGGGGTGAGGAGTGATGCCTGAATGAAGCTGAGCTCTGCTTGTATCAAACTTGCTACATGCAACAGCAGTAGGCTCACACAGTGCAAATCCATGCAGTGGCTCCAATCCACAGACATCTGCATGTGTTACCTTTTGTGGCACAGGTAATTCTTGGGGATTCTCACAGGCGTTCTAATGGTGATGCACAGTTACCACCTTTGTGTCTGGTCCTCCAAAAGCTGCGTGTGCAGGCTGCATTCCTGAGTAGTTTCACAGAGTTCAACACTCTTCAGTTTCTCTAATTTCAGAAATCTATAAATAAAGCAGCTCAGGGGTAGGTAGCTGGTGATACCAGGCTGCCTGAGTAGGCCTGTGTGGCAGAACAACCTGTATGTTATAAGCCTCATTACCATTAGATGATTTACTGCCTAATTTTACAGGAAACATTTTAGGATATAGTGACATATTATAGCTGGAATTTCACTTCTGATTATGATCTTATTCTAAGATTTAATTTGATTTAAATCTGTACATGTAGTCTGAGTAACAACTGTTTGGGAAACTTTATTAACCCAAAGATCCTTTTTTAAATTACATATTCTAGCTGGCTTGGAGGGAACACAGCAGTTAGTTGGTGAACTTGCATAAAAACATGCATTTTGAGATAACCAGTTCAGATCCAGTGCCAGCTGAGAGCTCTGTGGGGATGAGGAGGTGCAATTTTCTTTATCTGTTAGAAATCAGTCCAATTTTGAAAGCATTTACCTGTTTTGAAGCTGCATCATTAAAAATTGGTGCTCAAAATGGAAATCCTTGTTGCCTCAGTACGTGGACCCTGTAATGCAAAGGTATGGTGGCCAGGTGAGGTAATAGGGGCAACTGAAGGTCAGACACTGAAGCCTTGGCTTTCCCCACTGAATGGATGCACTAGACCACTAAGGGGTGAAGAAATATTCCACATGAGGAATAGCATAAGAATGTGTCCCTATAAGGGCTCAGCTTTGAGAAGATGGTCCTGAAGTATTTGTGAAAAGAGTAATCCAGGAAAAGTTTGCAGTGCTTTGAGAATCTGAAACATAAGTTTCCAGAGAAAAGGGAGTTCCAAATACACAACCTTGATCAGAAGGATCACATGATATAAAGAGAATTGTACTTGTCCAATTAAAGTGAGTCAAGAAATAATGTCTGTAAAAATGACATTGTAAGTTCTCCCTCAATGACTTGCATACCAGATTTCCTCTCTTCATACTTTACAGGAAGAGATGAATTCTAACACCCTGTGCTGCACCACCTGTGGTCTAAAATCAACATATGTGCTTTCTTCCCCTTTTTGACCATCATTATCAGCAAATGTATTTAACTCCGAAATTTGCAAGTGGATTTTTGACTGATGCATAAAATTGGATGAAAATACAACTATAATTCTGTATGGCTGATTAGTGCTGCATTTGTAGCAGAAGTAACTTAGCTTTCTTGACTCAGTAAGTAGATTTCATCAGCAGTTTTATATTACACAGCAAGATGCTCCTTGTGTTGAGAAAAACTATACTTCTCTGGCTATAAAGAAATTACAAACAAGAGAGATTGGAAGCTCAAAGTGTTTAGTATTTTAAGTCTGTCACTACAGATATAAAAGAATCAAATAACAAATGCTGTGGCATTTTCAGCTCCTAGGAGGCTGCTCCATAGAATTACCTGTATGCATCTTCCCTGACAGCTGAGAGCCTCTGTCATGTCTGGGACACACACTCCTCTTTCTGTGGCCTCTTAACAGGATGACTAAGGGGCGAGAGACCACAGCACAGGTTTCCCTAGTTCTGCTGATTCCTGCCCACTGATGCAAGTCAGAGCAGTATCCCTGGCACTCCAGCATCTGTTGGGAGACTGCATCCAGGCACAGTCAGGTCATTACTGGATGGGTGCTCAGGAGGCCAAGGGCCAGCATTGGTCCCTCACCCTCGGCAGAGTGACTCTGAGTCGCTTTGCAGTAATTACAGCAGAGGAGTTATATCTTGGCACTGGAATCGAGGTGGTTGTGTTGGTACTTCTGTGAATCTGAGTGCACAGACACCTCAGATGTATCCTGATGTAATTAATAAGCGAAATGGCTTTGCTCCAAGTAGCTAGATCCTGAAATATTGCACCTCTTTTAATTGCTGAAAGGGAAGGTAGAGCTGAGGGTTGTGAAAAATCTAGAAAAGAGAAGAAAGGTGACAGCTCCCAGTGGAGAGAGAACCTTCTGCATGCTTGTATCTCTGTGTATTAATTGGCTGTTTGTACATACACAAATGCCAGTGAAGTGATGCATGCTTAAACATTGTCAGGTCAGCCACAGTTTTATGGGAAGTAATGCTTTTGTTATGAGTGAGGGGGATTTTGAGGCTAGCAGTACAACACAGATGTGAAGTCCAATGCATTAGCCCAGAATAAAGGGAGGAGAGGGCACTGTATGTACAATTCAGATGGTTAATGCAATTGGAAGTCAATACAAAATGTTTCTCTTCATTTTGGGTATAGGCATGGAAAAATACTACAGAAGTGGAAAGTGGGTGATCAGAAATTAAAAGGATCAATTTTATAGGAAAAAGAGATTACCCTTCTTGTTTCACTGTGGGTAGAAAAAAATTAACACTGGAGGGGAACGTCATTTTGTGTCATCCTAGAAATAAGCATCTGCATGTCCACTGTGGGATGTTTGTCTTTGAGAAACCTCTTGTTTGCTGAAACTAATGCTCCTATAAAGAAATTTCTCCTGGTGCTGGCCTCAGAGTCACAAAGATGTTTTAAAACACTGTTATTCTTCATTCACTCTCTACTGGCCCCACTCTAGCAGTAGTCCCAGCACTGCCATAAAGATGTGCTACAGGATAGCTGTAGTAAAAGAAGTTTTTTGTACTTTCACTTGCTCTTATATGAAAACGAAGTAGACACAAGCTGGTGAGAGCACTTAAAATGTAGTGCAGAAGTCCTCTCTTGTCTCAAACAGTATGTGAACAAATGTTGGATGTTACTTCCATCATAGAAGATATGGAAGTACCAGTGTGGCATTTGTAAATCTGCTTTCAAGATAATCTAAAGACATTATTTTCTTAGATCCACCCCTTTTTACTCTAATCTTGTAATAGCCGGATGATTTATGGAGAAAGTATCATTTGGCTTTTATGTTGTGAGCAACAGAAGAATGATTGCTTTTAAAGTGTTGCTGTTTAGTGAGATATTAATGGAAAGATAATCCATTTACATTTTTACAGCGGAAGTTTTGTAATGCTTTTGGGATTCATTTAATCTTTGCATTTGTGAAATAGCCTCTACTGAAATACAGCTGAAATAATTTGCTGTGGAGGAATAAAGTAGTTTGTCAAAAAGAAAAAAAAATGAGGTTCCATACAAAATCCTTTGTTGAAATAATCATCTGTGTTTTAAATAATTTTAAAGCATTTTTTTTTCACAAGCATCTTGTAAAGTGGACCAGAATTGTAAATTCCACATACTATATTTTCAGTAAGGATTGTGAATGCCTTTTAACTATGTGGGTTTTGTTGATCTGCAGCAGTCAGTGAGATGAATAAATATGAGTGACATG
Source organism: Notiomystis cincta (assembly GCA_013398075.1). Classification (NCBI taxonomy): domain Eukaryota; kingdom Metazoa; phylum Chordata; class Aves; order Passeriformes; family Notiomystidae; genus Notiomystis; species Notiomystis cincta. Next base: position 14,601 of record VZRX01018924.1, read on the forward strand.
TTAGTTTGTATTTATCTTCTCAACAGCAGTTTGGTTGTTCTGCCCTATCCTGTTGAAATTCTCTTCTAGGTGATCAGTGTTTTGATGTGCTTGTGTCATGCAGTCCAGCTGGGAAAAGCACCAGGGCTGCCATTACTCTGAGCTATAAGGGCTGTATAATTGCAGTATAGAGCAATTTTCATTTACTAATGAGTATTATGTTACTCTACTGTCTTGGCACTGCAGCAACTAGACAGCGATTATTTTGAGCTGCAGAGAGTGCCCTGTTTATATGTTTTCTGCTGCTTAGGTAACCTTTGCAGAAGAATTGGGGCAGAGAACAAGGGAATAAAGATGGACTGACAATGCACATCTGGTCAGGCGGCTTATTGGTAGTTGGCAATGTTGTACTTTGGAAAAAACCCCACACACAACCAACAAATACAATACAGCTGAACCAGTGCTTGGATGCTTCAGAACTAATAAGGAAAGAATATGGAGCAGGCTAAGAAAAGCCTTCTGTGTGAAGGAACTTGTCCAATTAGTAAAGCCTTGCTACATTCTGTTTCTTTCAGATCCTTTTGAGAATGGAAACATTTTAAATTACAATGACTTTACTCACATGGCCAGCTCTGCACTTAGCATTACTGTATGTTGTATTTACTTAATTAGCTGTTGGCTTGTATACCCTGTTTGTGTGTACATAGATGTCTGTGTAAATTGCAAACAAAACCAGGTGATTCCTTGACTTCCTTTTTAGTATTCTTCTCCAGGACCTGTAACAATTGGACAAATGACATGATGTTCTCTGGCATTGTGCATAGTGTAACTGTGTGTGAACACTCAGCTGCACAGCTCAGGGAGATCTCATGGCCTCTTGTTATGTGATCAGGTAGTGAACAGAGGACACATGCTAGAATTACCCTTTGCACATGTGGCTGAACAGCTCAGGATTCTGTATGGCTCCTGGAACAGCACATGGCTTCTGAAAGGCAGCAGAGGTGGAAAAAAAAACGCTGCTCAACTTTGCTTCTTTTCCTTGTACAGAATCCATGAAGAACTGGGGTAGCACACCTCCCTATAAGAAAAGACTACTCAAAGCCAAAGGAGGCCTACCAGGCTTCTTCCTTTTTTAATAAAAACACATCTTGTATGGCCCATTTTTCTTAAAAGCTGTTACAGGCAGTGGCAAATCACTGAAGTTTCTGCATCCTATATCAAACCACTGGGCAAGGAAAAAGGAAAAGGGCAACTATGTATTTTTGAAAAAGTTTAATGGAGGGAAAATATCTGTTACCCAGATTTGAATATTATCTGAAAGATGTTTTAGTATAACCCAGTAAGTCAGTGGTTTCAAAACAAGTCCCCACTGGGTGAAATTTTGTTGTCTGGGCTTCGGATGGAGCTCAGACAAGGATCGCAGGATGGTGGGTTTGGATGTAAGACATGAAATACACCCTTCTGTGCAACTGCTTGCAAGATGGACAGTGCTCTTTAGCCTCCTGACCCAATCCAAAAAGCTTTTCTAATGAGCAAGCAGAGCTGGCAATGTGTGACTGAATTCCTTGGTTTGCTCTGCTTGTGCATGTGGCTTTTGCTTTACCTAATAAATTTTCTTTATGTCAACCCGTGAGTCTTCTCACTTTTCCCCTTCCAATTCCTTCTCCTATTCTATCAATGGATGAGATTAAACCACAACAGCTTGCAACCTTCAAACATAAAGTTTCCCTGGCTAATTTCAGGGTGAATTCTAGAGGGGAGATGATATGTCCCTGAAATGCATCATTCATTTTCACATGTAATACTTGCTCAGAAATGGAGCTAAAACTATTATCCTGAATGCTTAAAGAAATCTTGTTAATTACAAAAAGATTCCTACACAAATGGGTTATGGAAAAACTATACTGAGTTAGAGATTAGTCTTCAGAAGTAACCTAGTTTTCTGTGGGGAAAATTATTGGCTATTTACATTTCCATGAGTGACTTTTTTAAAGAGAAGTTTTCTTAATTTGAAGATCAGGTTTCAAGTTGAGGTCATTTTACTAAAAAGTGACTTTCAGGTGGGGAAATAGTATATTATAGGGAAAAAAAATAGAGAGTGATGCATAAAACGAATGAGACTTCGTTAAGGTTGCTCTTGCAATTAACTATAGATTCCACAATTCAAGATTGTCCTTTTCAGAAAAGCAATTATCCCGTCATTAAGACAACCTATTCTGAATCCAAAACTTTGCTCTTTTCATCCTGAATTTCTCTGTCAAGCCCCTGTTCAAAGCGAACCTTCAAATGCAAGCTGTATTTAAGCAAGTGTAACCAGTAAAGTGCGTTAACCTGAAATGACTCCAGGGGGAATGGTAAAAGCAATTGTAGCAGTCTCTATATAAAATGAACCAGAAAGAAGAAAAAGAAATAACTTTCTACAGGGAGATCAATAATGAGTAGAACTCATGTTTTCTAAAGACCTTGGGAACCAGCCCGTAACTTAACTTGTTAAATGCTGCTGACACTGAAAAGACTGATTTCTTTTTTCCCCAGAAGGCTGAAGGGGAGCAGACCTCTGACAATTAAGACCTTTTAAAAAAAATGTCAGTTTTGACATCCAAACATCCAAACCAAAGACATGCAGGGAAATTAGTAATTAGTCTTGAAAATCCTGTAATGAAATCCTTCACTTCTGGGCCTTGATGTTAGAGACTTTTCAGTCTATGTCTTCGGTCAACTGAAGAGGATGGATTTCTCTTTCTGTGGGTGTAGTATCTTAAACTTCCTTTGAGCACATGTGATTTATTTTTCTGTGCTCTCTGGGTACCCTGTTCAATATTGTTCCTTGGAAACCTGTGAAGAAAAAAGACTATGAAAATGTCCTGAAAATGGGAATTGTGGTCAATTCCTGATCTTTAGTAGACATTTGCTATACAGCAACAAAAATAAAATGTTTAGTAAAGTGTTTTCATTGGAGATAATGCTTTCAGTTTGCTGGATCAATCTGAGATGGCAAACTGGTGAAGCAACTGACCTAAAAAAAACTAACAGCATCTATCCAGGTCTTTTCTAGTTCTTCACAGTTGTGGTACAGGTAAGAACTTCTCTCATCTCATTGGTGCTGCACATCAGATCTGGAGAGTAAAAGTGCTTTTTGGTCTATTTGGTCCCTCTTTTTCCTCAAAATGTTCACTGGTAGCTGGAGCACATTACCTAAAACTGAGATGTATATTTTCTCTTTTAAACTGTACATTTCTCCCATTCTGCTTTGGGCTTGGTGAAACCTCTTCTCTCTTCCTCTTCTCTTTCTCTTCTCTTCTCTCCTTCCCAAGTTGGCATAACAGGAGGTAGTGAGTGAAGGAAAACTGTAGTGTTACAGCCAGGATTTTCTTGCATCAGTATTCTCCGTACCCCTGGAAGATTAGGAAACAATTTGACTATATTTGATGTCAAGACCTTTTATAAAAGAAGTGATGTAGCAAACCATTGAAGAAAACTTGGATTTGCTGATGATCATTAGAAATGTTTACTAGCCTTAAAACTGCATGAGCTTATAGGGAATTGTGGTGCATTCGGATGAGTGTATTTTATTAACAAGATGCTTCATATTTTAATGGGCTGTTTCTCTCAAGCATTTGAGGTGCTATTATGCTAGTTACTCAATTTTATGAAGTTAAACAATAAACATTAAAAGTAAAACCTCAGGAAAATTGCCAGAGTGTAAAATAGATCTGTCCCTCGGTAGTTTTAATTTACTTTCATTTTCAAAATGATTTTCTTTTAGTTTACTAACATGTATTCTAGTATTTTGAGCAAGAGAAGATAGGCTTTAATCTAGGCCTCTAGGTCTGAAGACACAGAAAGGATTGATATGTTTTCTCCAGAGGATGGCAAGCTTTGTTTCAGTTAACCCAAGCATTTCCAATGTGAGGCCTCTCAATGCTTCTGCATTTGAGGTATTTGTGATTAAACCACAGTGAAATTGAACTTAGAATTCAGGTCAGCAAGAAACCCAGAATGGTTAAATTAGAACAAATAGATAATTGGTGTATGTTTATCTTTAATGTTTTCTACATTACGGTACTGGCACCTTTCTGTGTTTATGAAAGATAAAGTTGCTTAGCTTTCACATGCATGAATCTGAGAGATTCAGTGATTGTTTGGGCAGAGATGTGAAAGTAAATACACAGCCAAATAATGCCCATTAATTCCTTTTATTTTCACCTGGTCTGCTCACATGTAATTAAGTTTCACGTTACATCTGAAAAGCCTATGCTGCCTGATTAATGTGAATCTATCAGAGGTGTAGGAAGTAGTTATTTCTCAGGAAGGAACAAGACCTCCTTTCTCTAAGGTGCATTGTAAATCATGTGGGCAATGAGAGAAGGCAAGCTCTGTGTTATGATAAGCCCAAAATTTCTACTCAGGAATCTCTCCTGCTCTTCAGAACCATTACTTACTCCTCAGCTTATTAGCCCCAGGCACAAAAGACTCAGTTTCATGGCACAGACGGCTTTTCATCTGCCCGGACAGCTGGGCTGATTTCACCCTTTGACCTGTTCTACAGGAGGCCTTCAAAAAGCACTAAGAGCAGTAGGGTTTGGGCTCTGCTTTTGAATAAGTGCACTCCTCCCAGTTGTTTGTTGGTTTGCTGAAGACACAGTGCAAGTGTGTTTATCACTCTGTTGCTTTCAAAGCAAAGAGTGACTGTGCTTGTCATCACCTCTTGACTGTTTTTCAAATTTATATTGCTATGCATACTTTTAATTTTAAAATAGTGTTTTTAAAATATTGAAAGAACCTTGAAGAAAGGGTTATTAGAGGAACAGTAACCTGCCCTGTGGTCAAGCTGTTTAGGAGTGGGAGCAATGCAATGAACTGAACATACAACCACTTCTCTGTGACTTGTGGCTCTGGAGACAGAAGCACTTCAAACAGTGGACAATTTCTCATCCCCTGTGATGGTGATGGGTGACTGGGGCTGATGCCAACACTTGCCAGGGACTGCTGGCCAAGCAGAGACAGCTCAGGTCTCCAAGGGCTTGTTAACACCCAGCACCACCTGGGACAGATGAGCTGGCCCTGGAAGCAGGGAAGTTGTATTCAGCAGTGTTGTTTCTGAGCGAATAAATCCATCTGGGCCTGAAAAGCTGACATGGGGCCAGCTCTGATGTCTCTCCATCTGTGGCACAGTTTCTTACAGCCCCACTTCTTCTTGGGATCCCTTGATTTCAACTGCACCATCTGCCTCCTCAGCTCTGGGACTGAGCAAATTGATAATGGCTGTGTCTGCTTCTGTAGCCCACTTTGGACATCTCTGCAGCCCAGATTAGTTGATCTCATGGGCCATGATTTGTTTAATGCACAAATGTCCTGTATTTGTTTGTGCCTTTTGGTTATGACTTATCTGGCACATTTAGTGGAGCTGGTTTTTATTTTCTGTGGGAGAACAGCAGCATCCCTCTATTTCTAGACCCTCAACCCTCAAGTTGAAACTTGTTAAGTAGAATAAGGATGAGGAGAAAGATCATGACTGAGTGGAAGGGGAAAACCCAGCATCAGGAACTGGAAAGTGATAGGGACAATTCCTCTGATCTGTAGTTGAGATGATCATCAGGAAAAACTACAAGCCAGCATTTCAGAACAGTTTGAAGCAGTAATGGGAGAAGTTGCATTAAAGTTAAATCTTTCAATACATTTGCTGCAGAGTTTTTCTTTGTCAGATGAAAAAAGATGCAATATAATAAGTTCTGAGAAAAGCAATCTTAGATGTGATCAAAAAAACCCCAAAACAAATACAAACATGCCTAAAATAGAAAAGATAGTGGAGCCTATGAACACTAACCAAATCTTTGGACTTGTTCTTGGGTTGGTGGTTTTTTCCTTCTCTTGTTTTCCTTACTCCCCTGCATCAAGCAGTGCTTGAGATCATCACCTTGTTGTCACATTTGCTTGGGGAAACAAATCTGTCACAGCAGTTGCCTGTCAATACCCTGTCTTGAGTTAGCAGCATGTGTCTAGCTCCAGCCCTGTAGGATGATGTAGCTTTTGCTGATAAAAACCCACTCCTTTCATTATCTGTTGAAGAATGAACCACACACTGGCATTACCCAGATTTGGAAACCAAGTGTGCTGTCAGAAACAGAATATGTAGCAATTCTTTGAAGGCACAGTTTCGGTCTAAGTATAGAGTTTATAACTTCAGATTTCTGTGGAGCATAAAATTATTCACATTCAGAATGAATTCTCTGATGTTCTGTGGTTTTTCAACCCCACTTTTTATATTTTAGCATTTCTATATAAAACAACTTATATAGCATTAGTATTTCCAATGTAGTGCTGTACCTATATGTACGAGGATCCCCACAGAGAACTGTCAGTATTTTTATTTTTCTCTCATCTATTTCTTCATTCTCATTAGGAGTTTACATTGCCTGGTGTAATACTTATGGTGTCAGAGAGGCCAGTGGTGTGAGGAGACTGATTATGTAAGAACTGTTGAGTGGCTATTGGTACCAGTTTGCAGAAATGTATTCCTGTAACAGGAATTTCAAATAGAGTTGAATCAATCTACAAGGTGAGATGGTAAGGTAATGTTTGTAAGGTAATGTGTCCTAAGAACAGATACCTAAATGGCAATAACAAGCACTAAGCAAATGAACATGTTTGTCTAATCATTAGGCTCAAAGATTTGGTGGACCACATCCAAACAGACAGGTGGCAATTTCTATGAAGAAGGCTCTGTGACACACTGGAGATCAGCAATGGGCCAGTATAGTGGAATGTGAAGGATTCCTTGTCAATCAGCCTCTTTCAAACAAGACAATTCAGGAGGCAGTCAAAATGCCATACTAAGCACTGCCAGTGCCAATTTCCCTCTTCCTCAGAAGCTCCATCCAGAACTCAGTTTGGAAGCAGTTCTGCTGGCCTGGGGGACCATGAGTAACCAAGCTGGGTCAGCACCCTTGCTGAGGACTGGGTCAGCACATGGATAAACCAAGAAAAGTTATAGTCCCACTGTCAGGCTCTTGACTGACATATTTTCCTATTTCTGTAGTATGATCAATGCTTTAAAAAAGTGAATTTGGAGTGTTTGGCATGACCCTTTCCTTCATTCTGCAGTAGAGTGAGGGAATCTTAGCAACTGCCTGGAACACCAGCTAACTCTTTAACTTAAAGCAACAAATAGGATGCTATCCTCTGAGATGAGCAGGCCTACCAAAATGGCTGGGCAGTTCTCAGCAGACAAGCAGACTGCTTTTCCAAAGAGAGTCATTCCAGGATGCTCCCGTTTGTTTCAGGAAATGCATGGTTGCATGAGCCATACCCAGACAAGGTGCAATCCAGGAACATCTTGGTTAACGCCCTAGCTGAGATAACCATCGGTAGTTTTAGCATCCTTTAGTTTATACCTTTCTTTCTGTTCTTAACACTTACAAATCCATTTGTAAGGATTATGTTACCAGTACCCCCACTGAGGAGTGACTGGCTACACATAACACAATGATGCCTGAAGAGCAACTGAGAGCAGGGCCCCATTTGTGATAGTAGTTGCTGAAAAAAGAAAGTGTGCTTGAAAAAAGAAGTCTAAAGAGAAAAAGACAAATACTAAAATTATTTAAAACACTCTGAGGCAGAATGAAGCTGAGGTAGAGTGAGCAGACTGAAGAGCCAGGAGCCAGCAAGTTCAAGGAAAGATGGTCCAGGCAGAACTGTAGGAAATTTTCTGAATTCCCCAAGGGCCCTAGTTTAGCATCTTCTGCAGCAGTTTCTCTTGGATCTGGTCCTTGGCTCCATTCTCCTTTCTCTGCAGAGAATCTGGATATATCATCTCAGTCTTAGCTTTCTGCAGAATTTACTGCTGTAGAATTTTATGCTGCCTCTTACAGTGCAGTATGCACTCACTCAGCTACTTTTGCAACTCTTTCCCCTGGCCCAGCTTGATACTGAGCTGTCTGAAAACAGCAGCACTTTCCTCATCAGTGGATTGATCCAGAATTAGAATCATAATAAAATATAATATTCTGAGTTCAAAGGGACCCATCAGGATTGAGTCCAGTTCCTGGCCCTGCACAGTGCACCCCAAAAGTCACACCATGTGCCCAAGGGTATTGTCCAAACACTTCTTGAGCTCTGTCAGGCTTGGTGCTTTCACCACTTCCCTGGGAAGTCCATTCCAGTGATTAGCCACTCTGGGTGAAAAACCTTTTCCTGATAGCCAACCTAAACCTCCCCTGACACAACTTCAGGCCATTCCCTTGGGTCCTGTCACTGGTCACCACAGAGAAGAGATCAGTGTCTGCCCCTCCTCTTCTCCTCAAGGAGGAAGTTGTAGACTGTGATGAGGTCTCCTCTCAGTCTCCTCCAGGCTGAACAGATAAAGTGTCCTCAAGCTCCTCATACAGCTTTCCCTTAAGGCCCTTCACCATCTTTGTAGCCTTCTTTTGGACAGTCTCTAAGAGCTTAATGACTTCCTTGTATTGTGGCACCCAAAATTGCCCAGAGCACTCGAGGTGAGGCCGCCCCAGCTCAGAGCAGAGCGGGACAGTCCCCTCCCTTGCCTGGCTGGAGATGCTGGGCCTGATGCCCCCCAGGGCAGGGTTGGCCCTCCTGGCTGCCAGCTGCAATGAATTTAGTTTGAATGTGGTGAGTGCTGCGAGGGTGTCACAGCTGTGGGAAGGTGAGCTGTAGTCTTTGGTGCACAGTCAGTGGTACCATCCTCTAGTAGCAAGATTGTTGGGAAAGGTACCTGAGAAGATAACACATATGTTGAAGAGGCTCCAGGAGGAGACTGGCATTTAGCAAAATGTCTCTCTTTGAAGACTGACAAATTAATAAATGATGGAATCAAAACTGGAATCCTGCAGTGTAACGTTCGAGTTGGTGGCAGGAGCAGAGCAGCACTTTAACACTTTGCCTGAAGTGAGTGAAAAAAAAACCCATCGTGAGATAAAATGAGAAATGTTCAGACCATAATTGCCTGGTGCAAATTTCTTATTCCCAGTAAACTGTAAACAGCCTTCAGACATAAGTGGCCCAGCGTTCAAGACTGCTAAGTACCAAAAGATCTGTGGGTCAAGTTGTGTTGAGAGCATAATCTGAGACAAAGTAGCAGGACAGATGTCGTGAGAATGAATGTACAAAAAGAATACAGTCCTCTCTTTGAAAGCCCACTCAGAAATATTTAGAGCTGCTTTTGAAACAAAATATCAAATAATTTTATTACATGCAAAATGAGAGCATTTGATTTTGAAGCCTTTAAGACATAGCCAGAAGGGCCCAGGATGCCATTTGAGGCACTGAAGTAGCCCTGAGTTTTAATGTCAGCCTGTCTCAGTATGATATTACTGACCTGCCCCATCTTGTGAGGATTAATTACTTAGTTTGCACTGCCAGTTTGAAGACATAAAGCACATCTCATGTCATGTAAGGTCTGCAATAAATGATTCAAGAAAGCTCTAAGCATTGGTTTGAGTTTGTTTTCTTCTTAACTTGTCTGGTAGCATCTTTAAAATCTAGCATTGTCTAACAGGGTAAGTTTGTTTCAGGCTGAAAGGAAGAGCAGGCTGTTTTGAGATTTTTCAGTTCACTCAAGCCATTTTAGTTTCCTATAGCTTTAAGTCATAAATTGATCTAGAATATGTTAAGAACTGGTAAAATTATGAATAGACATTTGAAATGCTGTTTGAGTGACTGTGTCCTTAATGCCATTAGCTCCTCAAGAAAAGATTATCTTAACATGCAAACTTCAAACCTTTATACTTTTTTTGCCTTTCATCATTTGGTTAGAAAACCAAACTATTCCTCCCATTTTGAGGGGCAATCATGCCTCTCAGCTGATTATCTAGGAGCTGCTACTGGCTTCCAGAAACAGAGAAGAATCAAAGCAAATAGCTAAACAAGGTCCCTGAATGTTATGGGGGCTATAGGATCTGTCCTAAAAATTAACATGAATCAAACTGTGGGAAAAAAGAAAAAAAAAAANCAGATTCCAAAGTTTGCAGAAGGGTAAAAGAATAACTAGACTGACCTGACACTTAATGGCCAGCTTCTGCTCCTCTGAATTGGCCCAGTCTCTCTGCGAAATTATGAAAACCCACACTGGACAAGCAAAGCATCTCCCTAAACCTCGCTGACAGTGACTCAGGTAGCTGAATAGCAGCACTACACTGAGAGACTGCCTTTGTTTCTTTACTGAGATGATTGACCTAAGGTCAGTGGATAAGTTCTTTCCAGCAGTCAGTCATGTGAGTGGTGGTCTGGTCTCCTAGGTTTGAGTGGAGCATTTTTTTTCCAGATCAGAGTGCTTCCAGTAAATGAGATATTTTGAGGTTAGCTCTTTCCCATGGGGGTAGTTGATCCAATCTGTTCTTTTTTCTATCTCTTGGCTGGTCCAAGCCGTTTATACTTGTTCACTTTGGGCTCTGATGAAGTAAATTCTCTCTGCAGTGACCTTTGCTTCAAGTGTGCAGGAAATGGCCCAGCCTGATCATCTTCCCCTCTGTGCATGAGACAACTTTTCCATTCTGACTTTTTCATATTGAAGATACTAGAAGGGAATTTCTTAATACGTGTAATATACAAAGATTTCAGACTACACCTAAGCTCCTACTTTACTTTTTAAGATCCGCAGAGAGTAACAGTGGTGTCTGCTCTAGGCTAATGTATGTTTGTCTGGGTGTATGTGTGAAGTGTATCGACAGTTATAACATTCCCCTGCCATATCTGTAATGTTTTTCTCCATTCAGACTCTCATTCCAGTGGGAGTCCATGACCAAATATGTGGTCTTTGTTAAACAGATACTGTTCAGTATCAATGTCAGTAGCCAAATCTAAAGAGAGGAGAGGCCTGGTAGAAGTAAGCTTAGGTTTTATTTTCGGTGGTATTTTATCACTGTTGCTCGCACAAAAACTCCATTCCTCTCTCCACAAGTTCTTTCAACACTCAATAAATCATCTTTTGTATTCTTAGAAGTATCTTTATTATTTAGTATCTTTATAAGTCACCTTTGATGCTCTAGTGTACAACACACATTTTCCCTGTCTCCAATACAACAGCTGGAGGAAGTGTTGCTATAACACAAAGCAATAAATTTTAGGAGGGGGAAAATAGAAAGATAAGCAAAATTAAAGACCATATTGTTATTTCTTCTTTGCTTTTCTGAATGGTGGTACTGAGGATAATTCTGTGCTTACTTAGTTACCCACCCATGGTACAGCTAGCAGGCAAGACCATTTTGTCATGTGCAAATATTTAGGTTGTATTTGTCTACGTCATGCTTGTTCACCTATTCTTTGCAGGTCTTTTACTTCTGTTTTCTCAGTGACACTTCTGTCACATTCTTGAACTATTATAATAGTGACTGACATTTTTATATCCTGAAGGCCTGCAGAGAATTTTAGTACCTGTAGGAAATGTTGCAAATCTGGAAATGTATGTTTAGGTGGGAGTAAGTCATTCTACGTCACCCCTGATTTGGGTGTTTTGAATGCCTGTTAAAAGGACACCCTTTTTCCCCTTGGATGTGGCTTCCCCTCGGCCTCTGTTCTAACATAATAGAAAATAGAGTGGTAAGGAGGAATCCTCTCTTCTCCTTTCCACTGAATTGATGTGACATGATACTCAGTCAAAATAAATGCCAATGGCAAAATAAATCTTTCAGGAAAAACTTAAACACCTTCATGAATTAAGAAAGCAGTGGTTCTGCAGTGGTTGGGTGGAAGAGTGGCAGAGCAGCTGTCATTGTTTCAAACATGATTTTCAGTGGGAGAGCCAAGCAGTGAGAGAGGAATGTGTGTAGGTGCCTCCAGTGAAGCTGGGCATGGCCCACAAGGATGTCTGATGGGAGGAAGGTATGAAGGAGATGGGTTGCTTCTCCCCTGGGAATTATTCCTTCTTACTTGTGTGTGACTGCCCAGATTTCTACTGGCTGGAGGAGGTCAGGAGACCTCTTCCTCTGTGTCGGTTAATTTTGCAGACTAAGCTAGAGGGCTACAGGGTCTGGCATGGGTTTGTGCAGTAGAAACTGGGTCCCTCTGTCAGACTCTGTGTGTGTTTATGAATTATGCTTTGAGGGAACATGGAAGTGCTAACAGACAGATGCACAGATCTCTAAATTCTACACTGCAGTAGCAGTGAGGGAGTCCTGTGTAATAACTGCCCAGAAGGAATGGCAGAGTCTCTGTAGCCCCAAATTGGCTGCCAATTGCAACTCTTTCCCCTCAGCTCTCTGAGCTACTTTGGGTGACATCACTTCTGCCAAGCTTCTGTTAACTCATCTGTAAAATAAGGATAATCAGATTTGCCTACCTTATGGAGATTAATTTATTAAGTTTATATTGCAAAGTGGTGTGAAGGCATAAAATGTTATGGAAATGTTGAGTGGTAGCCATGTTATATTAATTTTGTTTATTGAGTTCCATCACACATAATGTCAATGCGCTTCTGCAAATTATGGCTGCACAAGCTAATCAAAATGTAGGCTGTTCTAATGCTGTTTTTATTTTGCAATACTCTTGCTAGTTTTCCAAATCAATATGAGTTGGGTAAATAAATAAATGGCCTGTCTTTTGTTTAGCAGCACAGGCCATTTCCAAGTGTGCTCTGGAATATGGCTGGGAGCTTTCCTCTTTTCTGCTTTCTGTATTCTGATCATCTCACAATTTTAGCCCCTCTGTCTTATTATTCCTGTGCTTTTTAAAAAGTGATTCTGCTGCACTTAAATCTTTTTGATTCTTGATTTTGAATTGCTGGGTCTGATGCTATCACTTTCATTGATTTTGATTTGAATTTCACTGGATCTTACCATCCTGGTAGGTATGAGCTCAGTACTAAATGTTTATGTGTGTAAACCCTATGGGGAAAACAAGAAGCCGTTCTAGTTCATCTACCAGGGGATAGAGTAATTGAGTGTACAGGACTGAAAGTTTGGCTCTGCCTTTTCCTGTTGTGAACAAATGTGTTTTCTGAAAACCACAACTAGAAAAGGAGGCAATACTTGGCAAAGAAGCTTCCATTAAAAGCACTTGCTGGAAATGTCTGTGCAGTGTTCCTGAAAAATACACTTCTGGACTCTGCATTTTCAATTGGCATTCTTTAAAATGTACAAAGAACTTTGTCAGGGGACCTATGTGTCTTGTTCTGGAAGCTGTTGTAAGACCAAGTCCATCACAGCCTAAGCCACTCCAAAGGCAAAGCAAACCCCCAGGTGATCCTTGAATCCTAGAGGCAGACTGTTCAAGAGAGAAAGGCATTAGCAGTGACACAGAGGGCATGAAGTATACTACACAGAGAGCTCACCTTGTTCTTCACTCTAATGGCAGAATGAAATGAGATGTTCCTGTAATCATCATTTTCAAGCAGAACTGTCTTGAGGTGAATGAAAAAGTAGAGGTTGAAGAAGTAAGTGGGGTGCCTGGATGTAAATGATACATTCTCCCTGAAAACAGTAGCTGGAGAGACGCGCCATGTAAGTGTAGGTGTTTTATTCCTACGGAAAAGCTGTCTCTGAAGGCGTGGGCTTGACTTCTGTGTACATCTGCCATTGCCTACATACCAAGCAGCGTGCCAGAGACCAGACAGTACACGATGCACTTAGTATCAGCAACTTGTTCAGCCCCAAAATGTTTGGTGTCTCCCAGGGCTGGCATGCAGCAATAACCACAAGGGGATTGGCCTGGCCAAGCAGGAAGCGATTCCCAAATTAGAGATCTGTCTCCTGAGCTGCTTAGCTTTGTTAAGGACTAGATTCTGATGTTAGGAAGCTCAGTTTAAACCTAGAAGAACTTTTCTGAAGTAATTGGTGGATTACTTCAGGGAGTGTTGCTCCAACTCTGTCACTTTCTCCTCAGGGCAGAGTGGATTCTTTCAGTAGTGGTGTCTCAGACTTTCTTGTAGTAGAAACTTCCTAGTGGCCCATAAACACGTTCTCCTAATCCAGGGAGGTCCTGCAACATTGGCACTTAGTGTATTTTCCATATAAAGAAGCGATTTCAAATTCATTTTAATAGGCTTCAGTGGTTTTCTCTTGGGACTTGTGTAGTTAAATTCTTAATAACTCATTTGTTGAGCTATTCATTCTCAGGGAGTTGAATGTTCTCCCCGTGTTCCTGTGGGAAAATGCCAGACTCAGTCTCTGTGTATCAACCCCACGTGGACTAAGACTTGATATCTCACCATCCGCTGTCACATATTGATTCTGCACAGCTTTTACTGAGCATTTGCTCTTCTGTGGGGAAGGCTTTGATCAGCCTTAGGATGGCAGCTCTGTTGAAGGATGATCTCTCCCTCCATCAAGAACTCCACAGAAGGAGATTTTGGTTCACTCGTTCAGGCTGTGTAAATAAACAGTGTAGTATAACTTCCATGGATGGTGTTCAAGAGCAGGTCTTTATTGGGAGATAAATTGTACAAATAAATGGACAGAGGTCATGTGGACAAAAGGGGATAGAGAAAACAAAAGATGAGAAATTTCTGGGTTTAGGTGATGATCTACAGAGGGTAAACAGACTGGACTTAACACAGTCACAGAACCACAAAATCACAGAATGGTTAAGGTTGGAAGGAACCCAGTTTTGTACCAGCAGTAAACCTGCTGAGGAGGCACTCCATCCCTTCATCCAGGTCACTGATTAATAAGTTAAACATTACTGGGCCCAGTATTGATCCTTGGAGGGACACCACTAGTTACAGGCCCCCAGCTAGCTCTGTGCCACTGATCACAACCTTCTGAGAGCTGCCGTTCAGCCAGTTCTCAAGCCACCTCACCTGCCACTCATCCAGCCTGCACTCCCTGCACTCATCCATCCAGGACACTGTGGGAGAGAGTGTCAAAAGCCTTGCTGAACTACAGGTAGACAACATCCTCTGCTGTCTCCTCATCTATCCAGCCAGCTGTCCCATTGTAGAAGGCAATCAGGTTGGTTAAGCATGATTTCCCTTTCGCAAATCGATGTTGACTACTCTTGCTCACCTTGTTGTCTTTCACATCCTTAGAGATGGCCTCCAGAATGACCATCAGCAGTCCTATCAGTGAGAGAAAATATGAGGCTGGATAATTGTGGACCTATGGAGTATTAAGGGCCTGGCTACCAGGGGCTCAGCATAATTAATGATCTTTGCTTCTTTTGCATTTGCAACATATGGCATCAGAAGCCTTGGAAATGCCAGATTTCCCAGCCTGGAAGCTGCAGTTAGTGTTTCCAATGCACACAGCTTTGGTCTTGCTCATTTTTTTTCTCACATGTTAATTAAAATGCTCCTGTCAATGAGCAAATGAGCAAAAGTTGAGCCAAAGAGGTGCTCTTGAAGTAACTGAGGGTAAGATTTTATTTGGCAAGCCACTGTTACCACCTGTACAAATGTCTGTCATGGCAGCCTCCTGATGCAGAAATCAGCTGTGCAGCTGTAGGCAGCCAGTTCAGATAAAAACTGAGGTGTAAAGTCTACAGTATGAGAAACAGGAACCTAATAATGGGAGGTCATGGGTGTACTCACAAGGACAAAGCCAGACAGTTTGATGCATCCCTGAGAAAAGGAACCGACAGCAGATGTTAAAATTAATAAGCGAAATTAACCGTGTACAAGGCAGGAGTAGTTTGGTTTTCTACCACACACAGAGGTGCTGCTTTATCTTACTATGGGAGCTGCTGTGTCAGAATATTGGTCTCTCTAATTTCACCCTAATCTTTCAAAATGCCCTTCTCCTAGATGCTGGCTGAACTGTGATCCTTCAGGCCATACAGAGGAAAAGCCACTGTGTTTGACTGTGTTTGTCTCCTGAATGCCTATAGCTTTCTTTCACATGCTTGTATGATAAGCCTCCAACCAATAACTCTTTACACATACCTGAAAAATTAAAATGAAGCATGTTGGTATAGTAGCTAGTGCAAATTAAATTCATAGATGGAACTGGCAACAATGAAGAGGAAAACTCATTGGCTATGAGGGAAATTCAAAGAATATAAAGTAATGCATTTTTGAGACAGAATGTTAAGTGTCATCAGTTAGGGAAAAGTGATATGATTTCATAAAATCCTTGTAGGATTGTAAATATGTCTGCTAGGCAAAACATTAATATTACCAGTATTTATTACACTGAATAAAATATGGTGGTTTTGAATCATGGAGAGTCAGGTAAAGCTTATTCCCATTCGCATGGGTCCACATCTCCTGGGTCTTGTGCAAACAGAAAGAAACCCAAAAAAGCTTGGAGCAAATTTCAACTGAAACTTCAGCATTAGAGTTTTATTTATTTATCTATTTATTTATGATCCCTAAATATTATTTGTTGATTTAAATGTAATTTATTTATAAGTCAAAGCTTTATTTATCTTTTGGTTTTTATGATTCCCATATGATTATAACGCCACATTTTCTCATAAAGTTATTTAAATTTATGAAAAAGTTGCAAAAACTTTTTTTTTCCACTGCAGAGTACATGAAGCTGTTGCATTAGTAATAGTGTCTAAGCAAAGGGATTTTTCTGTTTGATGTGTTGGTTTTGAACAATTTCAGTGTGGGTAGCTGAATTGTGTATTTTGTTTGCTTGGAAGCAAGTGATCTTGTGAAGGAATAATTATGTTTTATACAGTGAGTAAAAGTTTCCAAAGTGACTTTACCACTAGCTCAGGTCAATGATGCTTCTGAAGTGTTTGTATATTCTTGTGCATCTGGACCTTCAGAACCTCAGACTCCTTGCAAGGAGAACTGATATTCCTGTGCTCTCAAAGGACCTTCTTAAAATGTACACATTTTCAGTAAGTCCAAAGTCAAGGCTCATTATACATACATTTCCCATCAAACTTGTCGTGTTCCATGTTGTGTATAATGAAACTTGGGTGCCTTGCAGAACAGGTAATGCCAGAAGGATCAGAGAGGTTGCAGCTCTCGGTGTTCACTGGTCTCTGCCCTATACCGGTAGTTTTGAAGCGTGGGCACTCAAGCTAAAACATCTGACTGTGGAAGAAAGACTGACTTGTTGAAATCTATTGTTGCTGTTGGCAAAAGAATCTGAGGTATTGCATAAAGGAAATACAAAGTGTGAATGAACCTCTCATTGTGGTAAGTGGCATGAAGAAGGTCAGTGTGTGTGCAGCAGACTGTAACAGCTGCTAACTTTCACTTGAATTATGAAGAAATCCCCATCAGAAATGTAGTGTATTTTTATAGAAGACACCTTTTCTGAAAGAAACCAAAGTTTAGTGCTTAGACAAGATGGGAAAAATCGCAGTTCCACCTATTTTTATTTCAATAACATTAGAGAGCAATGGAGGGGAAAGAAATCTACTTCTGTGCTGTGAGAGTAGCTTCAACTGATGACTAAGTGCCAGCCTGGGGAATTACAGTAGCTGTGTGTGAGGCATGCTTTACTTTTTCTGGATTTTGAAGGAACTGCAGAGTTTGACCTATAGGTGCCAGCTTGGTCTATTTTTAGAATTTACCTGAAAAGGACACTTAGGAAGAGGCAGCATGTGCTGTCTTCAAAAGCACCGTCTGTCTTGCTCTTACAGAATAGGCTGAACCAAGCTGGCTACTACAAATAGCAATAAAAATTTCCTGGATAAAATTCCTGCAGGGCCAATGGAACCAGGGCCTCTGCATTTATGAGTCAGCCCCATGACTCTCTCTTGCATGTTATGGGCTCTGAGCATGCTGGGCAAGGGTCTGTAGAGTTGGCTCTTTCCTCCAGGGCAACCCAGCTGCAGCTGTTGAGGACAAGGGGCTGCAGAAGCATCACTGTTTGTCTCCAGTTTCACCTCTGGTATCAGCCTGTCACAAGAGGTTGGAGGTCTCTTGGATGCCTTAATTTTCAAACCTGCTTCAACCTTGTGTCTTCATTTCCCCAATTAGTCTCTGGGAGGAGAGCTGTGAGAGCTGGTACAATCATGAGTCTGAATATGATTCAGACATGAACATTTCCTGACCTTATGGGATGAAATGTGGGCCCCAGAGAAGTCAGCAGGATTTCACTCTTGACTTTGCCAGGATTGACGTTTCACCTGTGATGTCTGCTGACAGCAGAGAGAGCGTGGGCCTTTGAAGGGGGAGCATCTGAATATGTACATGCAGTGTTAGTAAGACTGATGAAAATGCAAAATGCCACTGAAATTCTCTAAGGCATCAAAGCAGGGAGACATTAAGGATGCCTCGGATATTTCAGAACACCTAACTCATTTGCTCGTGGGAGATCTGTCTCAACTGGCTCCTGAGTCCCTAGAGCACCTCAGCCAGGTTTGTCACCCTGTCACTGGCCACTGAAGACTGCATGTGTAGGTTCACATCCACTGTGAAGAAGCAGTGTGAACTGACCTGTGCCAGGCACTGACCTGTTGCAGATGGATTACTTCTGCTCCAAACCTAGGTCTGATATTGCTGTCTTAGGCACCTCTGCACTGTTCAGCTCTCTCTGGTTCAGATGGGCCATCTATCAGAAAGGTACCTGCAAACAGCATCTCTGGGAGGGGTAATAAAGTGTAAATGTATTGGAGAAGGAAGGAGGTTGGAGCAATACGAACCTGTAAATTGCAGCAAGATGCCAGGATTTTTGAAGAAATCTCAGACTGAATAAAGTGACTGTGCTGATAACGAAAATATATAATCCCTTGTGAAATTCAGCTCCTGTGCAACCTACAAGCCCTTAAACCTTATTTTAGAACGAGCTAAACTCATTGTGGGAAAGAAGAGCAATGACAGCAATAAAATCTATTGGGGAACATGGCTTAAGAGGGATAAATGCCTAGCAGAAAAGGAATATTTTGTAGATGTCGATGAATTTTAAATATACTTCAGGAACAAATTGTTGTTGATGTCCTAGGAGGTAAGATTGCTGTAATTTATGACTTTGACATGAAGAAGGATGCTACATAGCACAGTAAGTGCTTGTATGTGTAGGTAGTTCTGCTGGTGTAGGAGTTGTCTTTTCGACTCACTGTCAGTCCTTAAGGAGAACTATTTCTCTGCTAAAGTCACATGCCCTGCACTTTGATTTAATTTCCAATCTGTTTGGTTGTTCCTTCATGGTTACATGTGCCTGTAACTGTTATGGTTCTATTTTGTAAATTGTGGTGGTGTCCCCCTTATGAGAAGCTGTGTTCAGAGCTGGTCCTTGCATCTTGGTGAACATCAGGAAAAAATACCCAGGCAGCAGCAGTTGTCAGAGATGTGAGAATGCATGAGACATGAGGATGAATGAAATGTTTTAGAACTGCTTGGGTAGGAGAGGAAACAGATAACAGGTGACATGATAGCAGGATGTAAAAATAATGAATAGTGCAGAGAAGGCTGATTGCATCCTTGTACTTACTGATTTGCACACATAACACATCCAGTGCAATTAGAAGCCACCACATTCAAAACAGTTAAAATTAAATCTTTTATGACAGAAGTGCATAATTAATCACTGACACAAGAATCTCTTGAGCAAAAGAGTTCCAATGGGTTTGTAAGCAGTATAGACTAATGTATGAATGAAATCTTTCTGCTTTGGTATGTAAGCCCAGTCATTAATAGATAGGAAAAATCTTCCACCATTGGCTTGCTATCAGGGAAATACTCTTTATTGGGCTTGGAACAACCTTCTCAATGAACCAATATTTGATGTTTGAAAGGATCAGAGGACCCTTGATCCATTTTACAGCACTAATCCCTCTGTTGCTCTAAGTTGTTAAAGCTTAGTCCCCGTATTTCACCTCCTGCTATTTGATGGTTATTTTCTGTGTCCTAGAAAAACACTAATTTTTAAACTCAGTTGCAGATGACTACTTCTAGATTAAAGAAATATGTGGTTCTTTTTTGAAATTCAGCTCAGAGAGCTGGATTAATCTTTGGGTAACTTTTCAATAATCGATACCATTACTAGACTCACTAGATAAGTTGAACGTGTCCAGGAAGAAGCTATTTTTGTAATAAATTAAAATCTGTTGGTTGAATGGCAGTTGCTGAAGTAGCAAATTAAAGTGTTGGCATTTTGTTGCGTAGTTAAGGTGATATGGAACCAAAGATTAAGGTGATGTGAAAATACTGGACAGTGCAATGATACAAACTGAAGGAAACACGGCTGCAGCTTCCACTTTATTCTGAATTTAGAGCCAGAGCCTAAAGGCACCTCCCTGCAGCAGGAGAGAATGGAATCCCTCAGAAAGGGCAAATAGGCCTTTCAAATACAGAAGCATCTGCTGTATGGAAATGAATAGAATTTGATGTTTCTTTCCAGCTTTCACAGAAAGGTAGACTCAGTCAAATACTTTGATTTTTGGCAGTGCAAGGAAGACATTAACAAAGCAAGTCCCACAAACGGCCACTGAGAGGGTCAGGGGTCTCGAGCAAACCACTCATCAGCAGCTGGGGTGGTTCAGGCAGAGGAAGAGAGGTGACATAAACCAGAATGGCCTCGAGAGTGTTTTAAAGGGGGAGTTTTCAGCATCACTACTGCAGCTGTCTCTTCTCCAGTGTAACCTCCTCCTCTCTGGCACTGCTGTGGGGTTAGAGAGGCCGACAGGGACAGCTGCACTGAGAAATGCTGTTTGCTCCAGCCATCACTGGGCTCTGTGAAAGCCATTAATGTGGCAGAGGTTGCCTGTGCCTTTTAACACCTGGCACGTTCTGTCCCAGAGTTCTAAAAAGTATCTTGACTGCAGGGTGCTTCCCAGTGAAAGGATTCTCCCACAATTAAGTCCATTTATGAAAGCATGTGTCCAGGTATTATGTCTAAAGGAGAAAATCTGGATCTGTATTTTTAGACTTTAGCACAGAAAATCCTGTGCTGTCCCTTTCCTCAGAGAACAGTATGCCATGATAGAATGAGCTTTCCTTTTTTCCCAGAACAGGCTGCCCATGAAGTTGGAGCACATGATCCCCAGTGCAACACTGAAAGAGAAGTTTTGAAACATGTTCTACAACTTTTTATCCTCACTTCAGGAGCACAGAGGCGTTAAGAGATCACAGAATAGTTTTCCTCATCTGATTGCAAAGATGAAGTTTCTAGGTGACTTTTTTCCTCTCTTTTTGTTCTTCTTTAAAGATGAAAAGTGAGTCTCCTGTTGGGGAGTTCCCTTGGCCTAACATGGAAAGGGATTGGCCATTTTTTCTGATTTCAGTGGCAAAGAGAGATTTATGAAAATAGCTCTGGTATTTTGAAGGTTCTTTTTTTAATTTATTTATTTTCTTCCAGTTATTTATTTATTTATTTGTTTGTTTGTTTGTTTGTTTGTTTGTTTGTTTGTTTTCATTTCTCTTTCTTTCCTTTGTGCATTAACATGTTGGGGTTTTTTTTTTTCACACTGTCAAGGAAGTGTTGAAATGTCTTTTACCCCAGAGAGTAGATGTTACCAATGCAGTTTAGCTTTGACTGTCATGTAAATGTGACTACAGAATTTTCATAAATGTCCTCAATTAGAAGGACATTCTTAATATCAGTAACTACAGCAGCTGAGCATGCAAAATACAACCTGCATCTCAATCTGTTTTCCTTCCTTAACCCTTTGCTCCTTGTTGGGTTCATAGAATAGCAAACTGGCTAATCAGAGATAATCATTGTAATTGAGTTCAACAAATCCACTTGAATTGGTATCACTGCAAAAAAGATTCTCCTCTGGGTGAGTGGTATTTTTGTTTTACAAAGAAAATATTAACAATAGTTCTTCATGTCCAGCTCTGGGTCTGATCCTGTGAGCTGATACATGCATTCACATCTTAGTGAACTTAGAGGGAGGGAGGGAGGGAGGGAGGGAGGGAGGGAGGGAGGGAGGGAGGGAGGGAGGGAGGGAGGGAGGGAGGGAGGGAGGGAAATGGCAGGTTGCAGATCAGATTCTTATGCAGAGTGTGCACAATGAAAGTAAATTCCACATTCACACAAAGTAAATTCTTCCTGGATGTGAATAGGAATACAATTATATTTCTTCACCTAAGTATTTAACAAAGACAATTTTTAACAGCATGAGCTATGTTAGATAAACTTTATCTAAGTGCTAATAAAGGAATACCTCCATTGTGCAGAAGCTAAGTCCAACATATGACATAGTAAGTGTCCTGAAAAATATGTATTGCTTTATTGGGTAAGTTTTTTGTTTTATTTGTTATTCAACAAAATACATTTCAAAACCAGTAATGAATCATTTATCAACTTCATTTGTAAAATGCTTAATATACTACTTTTTCTGCTCTCCCATTGAATTAGTACGTTGGGTGATTTAGTGATTTCTGTTTGGACCTAGCCAATGTTAGGATTTACATTAAGACAGTCATAAAATTAAAACAATAAATAAGTGATCTGACAGATTCTTTCAATATTAGCTTAATTCTTGCCCTGCCTTATCAAGGGTGATATTTATTATAAGCCTAAAGGGCATGGAATTAAAACCCGTATGAATTAGCAGAAGAATCCAGACCAGCAGTGGAAGTCAGTTTCATAGCCCATGTGTTTCCTTGCATAGCTGAGTAGGAAGGTTGTGTCATTAGGGCCTGTGGACATTTTTTTCCTCGTTAGAAATGCTAATTGCTGCTACTTAAGGAGGACAATGGGGCATGTGGGTGCTGCGCCTCCCTGTCTGGGGGTTTCTCAGGGAGGGACAGAGACCCCGCGGGGGGTGGAGCTGGTGGGGGCTGGGACACAGCCCGGTCCCGCTCGCCGGCTCGGCCTTCCGGAACCCCGCCCTCGCTGCTGCTGCTGCTGCTGCTCTCGGCTTTGGGAGGGGGACGTGTGGCTGTGACCGGGGGAGAAGAGCTCGCTCATCGCTGCAGTTCCAGGCCAGCCTGTTTTCTCCTGCCGCGGCCGCAGAGGTTCGTGTCCCGTTGGTGTCTCACTGAGAGGGGAACTCTTTTCACCTGGGGATCCCGAGATTCGGTCTCTTTTCTCCCGGTCCCGGCCGGACCACGTGGCCACTGCCGCCCTGGGCTGCCAGTGGTTTCTCTGGTCCGGTTTGTTGTCACCGTTACCGTTGTGCCTGCTTACCTCATATAAATACTTAGTAAAGATCTGTTATTCCTATTTCCCTATCTTTTGCCTGAGAGCCCCTTAATTTCAAAATATTATTAATTCGGAGGGAAGGGGGGTTCACATTTCTCATTCCAAGGGAGGCTCCCGCCTTTCTTGGGATATACCTGTCCAAACCGGGACAGGGCCAATAAAACAGCTTTGGGATAGATGGCAGGCAGCGAGAGAAAAGCGTGTTGAACATCCATGTAAGATACATTCTTACATCTAGGGGTGAAGTGCAGGAAGCAGACTCCACAAGTTTGCGTTTAGACTTTTTATCCCGGTACACGCGCACTAAGCTCATCCAAACAGCAGATGGTATTCCCACATTAACTGTCCACTTCCCCTCTGTCTCCACAAGAAACTGTGGAAAAGTCTGGGGGTCTTCTAGAACAAAAAGATTGCAGTCTTGACAAAGAGAGCATTTTAAGTCAGGACAGTTAGAGAGCTGCTCGCAGGAGGGAAGCAAACACTTGTGAAAGGGCACTTACTGCCAGCACTGTAATGGGGGTGGCTACTGCCTGAGTGAATTTCATGTGAAGAGGGCATGACTGGAGTTTGGGGTTTTTTCACATTTTGAGTTTAGGGTCCTCTAGAAACTATGTGGGTGCAGGACTCTGGGCTTGGCCTTCCCTAAAGGCCAGACTTTAAGCCCTGGACTGGAATTTTTGAGAATTTCACAGGTGGAAGGAAGATGATTTATGCTTCTTTTTCGAATTGGAGAGCTGGCTAAGTCACCATGCTTTTCTCCCTGTCTTTTCTCAACAAGTCTATTTGCTTTGATTTTGTATTTTCACACCTCGTTCTGTTAGGACTGAGAGTAGAGACAAAATTCACATTGCAAAGATTTCAGTTCAATTTTTTTTGTCTGGTTTTCACCTTTGTAAAGGGTGCACAGGTTCTGAAATGCCTCTCTCTCTGCCTTTCTTGCTGCCATAGTCTAAACTGTGTCTTGTGTGACATTAAAATGTGCATTCAGTGCTGATCTTTCTCCAGTAGAAGTAGCACCCTTTGCAGAACAGTTCTTTGTACAATCTCCTCCTCTGGAAAACTAACACAGAAAATATCCAGGGCAGTTCATCAAAACAAATGTATGAAATCTTCATGCTCTTTTCCCAAAACCAGGCCCTTTCTGTCTGTGCACACAGACATGTTCCTGTAAGCAAATTTCCAGAGACATATCTGACAAGCATTTCCTTCTGTGCTCCGTGTAATGAAAATCATCTGCTTCGTTGATTTGGGATCAACAGTTCTTGCTTTAAACATGAGCTTGGACTTGTATTCCACTAACAGAATATTTTCAGGAAACACCTTATGCAGGCAGGGATTCTTAACGAGTCCTGCAACACCCACATTTGACAAATGTGCCTGGAGTAATTCCGATGTTCAGAAGTGAAGTTTGCTTCTTTTGCACCTGGATATAAAATCATAGCTTCACAAGGCTCCCACTAAAGGAAAGTACTGAAGTTAAAGATTTATTAGCTGTCTTTAAGTTGTTGAGCCTGTAGTAGTTTTGTGCCTTTTGAAGGAGTACATGTGTAATTCCCCCTCACAAAGGATACTGCCTGCAGCACTGTCCCTGCAAAGGAGCAGGAGGAAAGCTGTATGGCCGCCCACTCTCTCAGTGTACCAGAAAGAAAGAGAGGCTCATGGAAGAACCAAAGCCTGGTGGTCTTCCAGCTTTTGAAAAGTCAATCATTCCTTCACTGACAGCAAAGGAAGACTTACAGTGTCACAGAATCACAGAATATTCTGATTGAAAGGGACTCAGGAGCATCATCATGGACAGCTCTTAAGTGAAAGGCCCATATGGGAATTAAACACACAACCTTGACATTAATATCACTATGCTCCAACCAACTGAGCTAATCTCAGTATCACCTGATTTTCCTCTTTTGGATAGAGGAGGAGCCCAAGCTAGTACTCCAAGCATATCCCTCTTGGATTTGCTCTCAGTTTAAGACTTAAGTGCATATTGGTTATGGCTACCAGCTTCAGGGAGCGTTTCAAGACATCTTCAAGGCCAACTCACATCTCCCTTATCAGTTCACCCACTTCCACCTGCAAAGTTTGTGGTGGTACTCCTTTTCCTCTCAAGTGCAGTCAGTGAGTGTGCCCTCCTACTTAGCCCTTGTCTCGTTTTCCTGTGACCTTACAGTGGTTTATTTATTACGGAATAGATGGATGAGACACTTGGGTCTGCTGCTTCCTCCATAATTCTGCACGTTCAGCATTAGGATTGGGTTCTGCTTATCATGGTGCTACTGGGCATCTCACTGACTTCAACAAAACCATGCTAGTAGGTGATGCTTGTGTTGTGTCAGAGGTCAAAATTTGGCACCTAGTAACTTCTCCTCTAGGGAATGAACATATATATATGTAGGGCTTTTTTTGCTTCCCACCTACCTTTCCTTTGCACACTCCCTTCCTCAGGGAATTTCATAAATAAATTACTGATGATCTAGGCATAGAGGAGCAGACTGAGGAGTAGGATTTAAAAATAGTTTGATGCCTGTAAAATGGATCATTTTCACAGTTAAACTATTTTTGCTCTTGTCTCAGAGGAATGTTGAAAGTGGAGGGAAAATGTTTTTGCAACAAAAATTATTGGCAATTTTCAACAAACACAAAAGTATTGGAAGTACTAGGGTTTTTTTTCTTTCTGAATTCTACCAGTGTGCAAATTAAACCAAGATACACAGTTGTTTCCCCCAAATTCAATTTCAATATTTGTATGTGTTCTTTGGGCTCTGTTATTTTTTTGGAAAATTGCAACTGTCTCTTTAAAAATGTAAATGCAAATGGAAGGTCTAAATAAAGAGCTTGCCTTGCTTTTAGAAAGCCTGTGCATGAGCTAGTTTGAGAACAGGGAGCAGTCTAACACAGCAGTACAGAACCTGGCACAGGCTGCAAACTTTCCCAGGAAGCAGCTGGGCAGATTTACTGTGTGTGGGCATTCCCACGCTCGCCTGTGATCAGTTGTTTAATCATGGCACTATTTTGTGATTGCTTGATGGCTGTTGCACTTTTGAAAGAAAACACAAATGAATCAGATTCTCTTATGCTTCCAGCCAGACAAACATCCCAAATCCCTCAAACTTCTACTTGGTCTCCCATGAGTCTCTGTAACTGTGAGGAACAGAAAAAGAATTGCCTACAAAATAAATATTGCAAGGTGAATCCAGCTCAGTGTTCTCTTGGTTCTCATATCATTTGCATTGCAGTAACTCACGCTGACATTATAAGCACATGAAGTTTTTAATCAAGCTTAAGAAAGGTCAGGTTAAGATGTTCAAGCATCGGTCCCAGGTGGTGCCCACTGAAGTTATCACATCTTTTGTTAAGCAGTTGCTTTGGAGAACCCAAGGCAGGTAGGAGGTGAGCTGGCAGATTCTCTGGGATTGGCCCTGGAACCATGGCCTTACACTGCCAAAAACTTGTGTTCTAATTAACTGTTCCCAGTCTTCACTCCTTCATTCATGCCATCCCCTGTGTTACGGCATCCAAATTGGGACTGATCTACCTGAGAACCTCTCCTCCAAAAAAACAGTAAGGAGGGAGGGTTGTGCTTCAGCTGAGTGGGTATCATTTGCCTGCACAACCATCTGTGTGGCCACAAAGCAGGCATGGTGCTGCTGCTGCATGGTGCTGCCATGTGAGCAGGGCAAGGGCTGCTGCTCTTGCAAACCTTGCTGCCTGTTATTTCCAGATGAAGAGGCTGTGGTATTTGCTGTGGGAAGAGAATAATCTGTGGCTCTGGAGAATGTCTAGAAGGAAAGTCACACAGATACCCTTTATCTTCTCTTGGAGGTTGTCCTTTTCATGCAAAAACAGTTGGCTGCTGCCTTTCAGTTTTGCAGGTAACCTTTGCAGGCATTGTTATATCAAAGATTGGAGTTTAGATTAATCATATTTGTGTTTAGATCTATTGCTCTTTACACCATGATGGGTGAGGAGAGACAGACTTTTTTTTGCCTGTTAAGCTTGAGGATGACCGATCAACTGCTAGTCATTGCTCTCAAGTCTGATAATCCACCCATCCAGTCTGTCCTATTGTTTCACAATAGACTGCTTTTTTCCATATTGAAATATCAGATGGAGAGGAAATTTAAACACACAATGTATTACTTCAATAAATATATTGAAAAGCATTTATGCACAAAGTTTTACCCTCTTTATTTTTTGAGGTTCATAGTAAGAGTTTTGTCTCAGCCTGTGTTGCCATACTGCCAGACTACTTTTCAGAAGCCACAATGTCTCACATAAGAGCAGGGCAGTCCTGCAGCAGTACTACAAGTATTGACAGACATGGTCCTGCACATGGAATCCAGGTGTGTCAAATAGTCAAATTTCATTCTTCAGGGATTTCAGAGCCCTTTATTTGGATGGGAGTTTCTATTGAATTGAGCTTTCTGGGAAGGTTGAGTGAGGTGCCTGCATTTCTCTTCATATGCAAAGAGGTTAAATGATTCATTGAATGACATTCAGCAAGTCCTTGTCACTCACTGTCCTTCTCAGCTCTACTTCCCCTTCTGTTATCCTGCCGTGGTCAGAGATGTCTGATGTTTATCAGAGATGAATATGTTAGTTTAGGCAGGCAAGGCTGCTATAAATAAGGAATGAACTTGTAATTGGAATTGATCCCATTTTTGTAGCTGAATGAATTGCCATGTCTTTGCTTATCTGCATTGCCTGGAAGTTTTCACGTTCTTAAATATTCTTTACAGCAGCCATTTAAGCTAATATATTTTATTGTATTGGGGGAAGGATAGAAACATGAACATAATTGCTTTCAGCAGTTCAGCTGATGATGGTAACTCAATAATTCTCTGTAGCTCAAGCATCACAGCATGTGAGTACACTTCAGTTTCATTTTGGCTTTGTCTGCAATTCTTGAGATACTCTTCTTGGTTCCTAGCAAAAGACCAGCTGGTTCTTTCTGTTGGTGCTTTGCTTCCCTGAACCTGCTCCCAATGCTGCTTTCCATCTCCTAAAACCAAGTGTGCCTGGTTTCTGCTCACTTGAGAAGGCAGAGTGAAGGCAGGCATGCTTGTCCTGAATGGAATGGCAAACCCAGTGCACATCGTGGTTACTGTGTGTGCACAGGTATGTTTGTAACACAAGAGAGGGTAAATTTGCAGCAAAGTATGGGTTTGGTTCATTTCCTGATGGAAGCAAGTTTCTACAATTTCATCCCAGACCATTCACTCTTACAGTGGTAATCTTTGCAAGCCATAAAATGCCTCAGCTGGGATGTCTGTAGCCCAGGGAATGGAAGGCATTGGGGGCTTTATGCCATAGGCCAAATTTAGCTGCTGTGATAATTTGCTTTCAGAATTTCAGTATGGATGGGTCAAATTAATCTAGATCAACTTGGTCCTTTGTTTGAAATACGTAATGGTGGAGGGTCCTCCATTTATCAAGGGTCATTAAATGGGTTGAAAAGTTTAAAAAAAAAAGGCACATCAAAGGTCCTACTAACACGAAGCTGAAAGAGAGGTGCCAAATTCAAACTCTCCAAAAGAGATGGAATTGTGACTCCTCTCCGAGCTCCTGTGCTTCTTGGTTTGTGTGGTGTTTCCAGGGGGTTACAAGTGAGGGTGACCATGAAGTTGGTACCTCTGCACTGAAATTACTTCTTGGTTAGTTTTACATTTCATTTCCTTTGAATTTCCCACAAAACTTTAGTTGGCTCCATGTACAGGCTTCACAGCTCAATGCCAGCAAATGCCAAGCCAAAATGAAAGTAGAAGGGAAAAAAGAAGTGAAAAGCCAGAAAAAGAAGACTTAGAGTGGTTACCATTTAAAGGAAGAAAATCCAAAAGCTAAACTAAACCCAGCCACAAAACCCATAAGGGCTGTAGAGTGTCCATGTGTAATGGTCATGAATGTTGCACTGCTCAAGACAGCACTGCAGCTGGGAGTAACACTGTGGATCTTTTCATGGTGAGTGTGCATGGGCATCTTCAGAAGAAACTCCTAATTTATATGGAGTACTGTCAATGTGATCTTTGAGGAAGATCTCCAAAGATGTGTATTTGCTAGTAAATGTTCCTCCTCCATCCAGTTTGACCATGTTTGTCCCCTTGCCACGTGCTGTAGGGCAGCTGCAGGGGCCAGCTCTCCCCTTTCACTGCAGAGGGAGTGAAGGAGGTGCAGTTTCCCCTTGCTCCATGTCCTGCTGCTCTGTGCTGCACCACAGGCTGGTGCTCCACAGGGCAGGTCCTGTGCAGGGAGCCTTCACCTCTGAGAGCCCTGGCACTGCATCCCTGAGGTCCAGCACAGAGCAGTTCTGCCTGCAAAATACCAGCTGCTGAGACACTGAATATTCAAGCTGAACACGTGCCTTAATACAAGGGTGAGAAATCATACAAGGGAGTGCTCTTTGCTGTATCTGCCTCTTTCTCTTGCAGTATTTTTTAAATGTCTGAGTTGTGCCAAAAGATACAAGTTGCCTTTGAAACAGTTTTTAAGTGTAAATGTGACATTTCCTCCACTAATCACACTTTCTTCAGATGAAAGATAATAGAGTTGTCTGACTAGCTCAGCCCTGGGTCTTTGCTGGAGTAGTTTCTCCAGAAAGAATTATATCTATAGCGGTGTTTTAAAAAATTATTTTCCTTTTCTTTCTGTTAAGTTCTAAGCTGATTTAGCATCTCAGTTTGAGTGTGAAAATATTCTAAGAGGTGGAAGATCAGTGATTTATATGTAGTACCCAGCATCTTTCTGCCCAGTCCTCATTTTATTTTGAGTTGATGTCATAAGAGTTCCTTAAGTGTAGAGAATGTACTATTTTTTTTTCTCAGAACATTAAAAATCCATGCTAATTTCATTCCTGCTAATTCTCAGTCTCAGGACAGCTTTAATTAAAATATAAATGGCACAATATTGTTAGTGTGAATGCTGTGTAATTGTGGCTAATGTTTTTTTTATTATTAATTTTTTATTCTTGAAAATTCGTGTGCAAGTGTGCTCATTTCCATCTTCTCTAACCAAAAGCAAACCACTCAATGCCTTTAGCCAGATGGATTTCAGAGCAGCCCAGTCTTATATGGTAATGATTCAACAACTTACTGAACCCAGTTAGCAGCTTGATAGATTATGACTCAAAGTATCTCATAGTTAAATTTCATAACAGTCCCACTTAGATTATCTCACATCCTCCATGTAACTGTTCATTAAAGGCAATCATGCCTTCTCTCAGCAAAGGAGTGATTTACCATTAATATTCTTAAGTCTTGATCCCCACACCCTACTTCTTTCCAACCTTGCTTTTCAGTGTCCAAAAGCCACCAGTCAGCTTAGGCTGATGTCCCACAATACAGGGGAATAGTAAAAGCAATGATTTTGAACAGATTAATCTTTAATGGCAGTAACTTCTTAAGCATTTCCACAATATTTGATGAAATACTGAGAGAATGAGCTTACAAACACAGGCCTCCTTTCTGAAGATGTGCATTATGTTTGTTAGAAGGCTCAATTTCACTTGCACAGAATGAAATCTGTGCTGGAACAGAGGTCTTGCAAAGGACCCTACACACCTAAGAACGGCTCAGACCACTGATCTCAGGCTTATCTGATGGCAAAAGACTTTGCAGTGTTGCAAAGTTCAGCTGTCAGAGCAGTTTTTGCTTACCTCTTCTCATGCTGTCCTGAACACATCCATTCATTTCCTAACTAAACTGGTGTATCATCACTTTTAAGAAGAGGATCTGACTGGCTGCTTCTGCTCATCACTTTTAAAAACATTGCTACCCAGGGACCTGTCCCTCTTGTTTTGTAAAACGTCAGCTGAATCCTCAGTTGGCAGAAAGAGATGTCATCCCATTGCCTTCAGTGGGAATAGGTCAGGAGCTTGGACTCAGCAACTTTTGGGGACAGCCAGACAGGGTTTTTTTTCCTCTTCCTTATATCTGAGTCTCATTTTGATGTACAGCATGGTTTTACATGAACTTGGGGGGAAAAGGAGGATCAGTGCATCAGTGTTTATGTGGATTCAGTGAATTACCAGCTTGTGATTTCAGCCCCTGTTTCCACATGTGTTTTTCCTGGCAGCCTAAGTCTTGCTTTGTGCTGTCTCACCCCTGCACTGTGCTGGCAGAGCATCTGGGGTGGCCATTCACTGACTCTGATTGGGAATTAGGTCATTTTTCAACCCCATCAGCTTACTAGTGTGGTTCATCACATGTACAGACACTCAGGCAGATGTGCTGGTTCAGGTGCAGTAGGGCAAATCTGAGAACTGGGGAGAAGCACCTGGAAACAGGATTGGAGAAGGATTTGTGCAAACACCTCTGCTGCTCAGTTTTATTGCCTCACCCAGCTGCTACTGAAATACTTACCCACTGTTTGTGGAAAACTAAATAGATACAGACTGAACTTTTAAAAACAACAACAAAACTGAAAGACTGATCCAACACAGTACGGCTCTAACCATGGGCTTTGTAGGTGGATGCTGAGCCTCATCCAGATTCTTTCTGTGCTTCCCTGTGGAGTTCCTGTGATGTGTTGTGAGATATACAGAATCTGAACTGAGATCTGTTGAGATACAGGAGACTAAGCTTGTCACTGCCAGGGCAGATGTGCCAGTAATATAAGAAAGCTTTCATCCAGCTTAGAAGTGCTGTAAATGTTTTGACCGTCCTATTAACTGTCCAAGCCTGTGCAACCTGTGCTTTGCACTGGTGCTTTGACTTCTATGATGGGTTTATTGCAGTCGAGGGTGAGATGCTTTTAACCTTTTCCCAAGTGGTTACTAAGGTAAAATCACAATAGCACCAAGTACATGATACACTGTGGATGAAAAGTGTGTGGGTTTCAGGAACAAGTTCTGCAGATGTCTCTCTCTTTCTACTTCATGCTGCTCAGCAATATGATTTTACTGAGTTGTCCAAACTGTCTCTGTGTCTTCACCTTTTGGTAGAGACTACAGTGCAAAATGTCACAGGGTTATTCTAGTCTCCATCTTCTTCTCAGTGAGGGCTACAGCATAATTTCTGACGTCTCTTCCATTTTAGGGAATTATATTCTCTCACTGAATGAACACACACGGGACCTGTGTTGGTTCAGCCATCTCTGCAGAGAGATGGTGTCACTGGCTGGGGAGTTTGTCCATGTGAGTGCAGGGGAGAGACTTAGGTGATGCAGAAGGGAGCATGAATAGCTCTGCAGCCCTCTCAGCACTGAGTTCCCAATAATTTTCATATTCCTTGGTACTGAGTATGTTTTGAAACATAATGTTAGAATACCAGCCATCCTGGCTAGGTGTGCCAAATTAGGCAAAGTAGAGAAGAAACTCTGTTGATCCTAATGGAATGAACTTCCCGGGGACACTTGGCAAGGCAATTATTCAGGTGTAACTCCCTCTAATCTCATAAGGAACGTCTCCTTCCTTGTATGTTACTGTAGTTCAAATGGAAAAGGTCTACAAGCAGAGATGATGGTATTTAAGGTCATGCCATCAAATTGTTGCATCTAATGTATAGTATCATGTTATATCTTCTGTAACTTCAAAGTCAGTATTGTAAGAATAACTTGAGTTTATTTCAGTTAGCGATCTGAGTTAATGGTTGCTGTGTGTCACATACACTGAATTACCTATAAGCAAGGCAGGTTTGTGGGACTGTGATGCAGGAATCTGTGGCATGTATGAGTCCTTCTGCTATGATTCAGACAGTCGTGTTATGAATGTGGTCTCTTTTTGAGGAGAAAGCAGAGTATACATCTTAAATTTGGTTAAGACACTCTCCAATTCAGGGAAGAACAGAGTGTAGTACTTTCAAAAGCAGTATGTGCCCCCATTAAGCCATTCTTTGTTACCGTACAGGATAAACCATAAATAGTTTATTTGTTCCTTGGCAACTTCGTAGTTCGTGTAAGAACAGAAGAACACATATGCAATGGCACTTTTATGAGATAAACATTTAATCCCTGAAAATGATTTAGTAAACATCAAGGTTTCCCTTGTCAGTCCAAGCAAACTTGTGAAGGTTAATAAAAACCCTAGCCTTTCCAGCAATGGCTATGAATCTATCACAGAATCACAAAATATTCTGAGTTGGATATACCCACTTACACACACATAGTCTTATACAAGTAGATGGGGTTATTTGAGTGCCTTCTCATTCTGTGCTGTGGAAGGCAGTGTAGGTAGGTAAAATGAAAGGCAGCTCCTTCCTCACAGCTGTTGTCTACAAAAGGAACAGGCTCAGTAAGTGAATACAGAACAGCAAGTGAGGGAGAACAAGGAGGCCAGGATAACATGTAGGAGTATAAAGGAAACATGGCTACTTATTCAGAGCATTGTACTGTAATCTCAATCACAAATTGAGGTTTTCTATGTCTCCATTATGTGATTAGCTGATCTGCAATATGTCCCAGGACATAGCATTTCCTCTGTATTTTTCAGTCTCACCACCTGCAACAGGGCATAAAGTTGATCAGCTTCTATGTCAGAAGGCTGTAGTCCCCAGAGTGTCGCCAACCAGGCAATCTTGATATAAGGATTGGTGTCTCAGATGTCTCCTACTCCCTGGACTTCCCAAAATTGCTTTGGGGTAAAGAATCTCTACATGCTTGTTTGCAACATTGTTTTGTTAGAAGAAGGACTTTGCCCTTATTTTGTCTATGGTTTAATGTGAACTTGGAAAACTGAAAGCAACGGGTTAACCCCTTGATATAAACTCAGAACTAAGTTTAAAAGAAAGAATGCACTTCAGCCTATCAAAGATAGCAGCATCCTGTGTGGCTGTTCCTCAGAGCTTTCCTAAGGCATGTCTCATCCCTGAAGCAAATGGGAGAAGCAGTTGAGTGACATACTCCCTTTGGGATGCTGTCTTATAGAGTGGACTTTTCTGGGTTGTTTGCTTGTTTGTTTGTTTGTTTGTTTTGTTGACTTAGGCAGTGAAAGGTAACTGAGCAGCACTTTGCTTTCCCATGTGCTCTATTTCAACATTGGCCTGTAAGACTAATGGTAGGGTTGCTGGTCTAAAGAGGTTACGTCACTTTCAGGGGCTAAACAAATCCAGTGTATGTGTTAAGTCAGAGCTATAGGGAGCTATCTTTGCTACTCAAGTAACTTTCTGCATTTTAAAGACTGCTACATTATGTTATGCTAAAGAGTTGAAGAGTACTGCCACCTAGTTCATCCTCCTACTCCAAAACAGGACCAGCTCTACTTATAGCATTCCTGACAGACACTTGTATAACCAGTCCTTTAAAACTTCCAGCAAAGGGGACTCCAACCGCCTTTCCAAGTGAATTTTCAAGCTGAACATTTCTGGAATATGAGCTCATTACTTTTGTCTCCAGCTGCTTGTGAATGGATTATTACCTAACTCTGTGCAGTAGCATTTTAGGTATTTAAAGCATGTCTTCATGCTTTCTGTTCCTTAGGCTGAGCCACCTATATTCTCTCAGTCTTGCCTTGTAACTTGTGTTGTCTAGAAGCATCACAGGTTCACCTTCAGCCTGTGGTTCTATGTGGTCCTTAGGTGCTTTGTGCAGTGCTGCTGTGTGCCCAGCTTTCACTTGGTCTGGTTGAACTGTATCCTTCAGCTTTTTCAGCTTGTCAGGATAATTCTAACCTTGTCTTCAGTTATACTAAGTATTTTACCCAGCTTAATGTAATATGCCACTTAACAAACACTTCTGCTCCATCACCTCTCCCAGTAGTGAAAATACTCCATCATCCAGGGGCCAGGTTGAAGAATCCTACAAGAGTGATCCTTCAGATTTGGCTGAACTGGGAATACCTGCTCCCAGAAACAACAAATTATTGACAAGTACTACAGTTACTTGCAAGATCACCTTATTGTATTGATCAACAGTTTTCTCATCCACCTATATGCAGTTCCCTCTATAGCAAAATGTTTAGGAAGATGGATTTTTAATACCTAATTTTATGAATTTGATTTAGTATTTTTCTTGTTTTTTTCACTTTTCATTATAATGCTTAAAATTTTTTCCTAAAATTTTGCAGCTTTGTCTGAAACTACTTGCAGTTGCCAGTGGAAGCATTTTTTGTCATATGTTGATCTTAGAGCATTTTTTCTTACCTAGTTTATTTCACTGTGAAGATGCACACACCTACACATGCACCTACTCTCCATTCTGCTACCTGCCAATTATTATTTCACTTATTGGTTATTGATTTATTAGCCTGTTACCCCTTTATGGATGGAAATTGGGTTGTTTTGACTAGATTTAATCAATACATCCATGTTTTCTATTTTTTTACTTTTTTTTTTAATTTCCATTGTGTACTTACAAATAATTTCACATATTCACAGAATAATCTGATTTGGAAGGGATCCACAAGGAGCATTGAGCTCAATTCTTAAGTGAATGGCCCGAACAGGGATCAAACCCACAACCTTGGCATTATTAACACCCCACTCCAACTGAACTAATTAGCTGCACCAGAGTTTTTCTGGGAAATGAAAGTAAAAGCAAATGGTTCATAGTTTCTATGGCTTCCTAACTTTGGTTTTTTTCTCCATTCCCAAAAATAAATACACCGACCTTTTTGAAACATTTGGTCCCTTACTTGTCCTCCATGAACTCTCAAAGACAACAGCCTGGAGATTTCCTCTGCTCATTCCTGAAGTGCTTTAGGGCAAAGTTCATGCCTTGGACAATCTGAGAGCATTTGGTTTACTCTGATGCTCCCTGTGAATTCCCTATTCTGGGCTGAAATCTTACTCCTTCTTTGTTGATATTAACTCCTGATAGTGGGAGGATTGCTTGGCCTTTTTTAGTAAAGTCACAGCAAAAACGGTATTTTGATCTTCCTAGTGTAATGCCTCAATGGCCTGCTTTCCTCTCTTGAGTGGCAGACCAATAATTTTGTTTTACTCACAGAGTGATGTGTTTCATTTTGTGCCCTGACCTTTTAATCTTCATGCCCACATGGTGTTTTATTGCATGATGCTCATATTATCTCACTGTAGGAGGTGTTCACTAGGCATACTTCCTATCATATACGCGTTTTTTATTTTCATAAAGAGCAACCATAATATTAAGGGGGCAACATGCCAAACATGGCAGCTAGAATTTTACAAACTAATGCTCATTTTGACAGCTGTGAAAGTTCTGTCCCGTGCACCTCATTGGCATATGTTGTCATCTTTTGGCTGCTTTCAATAGTGCTGCAACATTTTCCCCAACGTTCCATTCAAAATAACCAGGAAAACCCCACCTACAAGATTCAGACTCTTTGTCTCTCATCATGGTCCAAATGTATTACCTGTACAAATGGGATCTGGCAAGAGAAAAGTTTAACAGCCTGACAGTTTTGCTGTGTGTTAACAGTAGTTTAATCTGCTGGCCAGTAGTTCTCCTTACTCTGAGGACTTCCTCTGAGTTGTCTTCCCAAGGCAGCAGCTGTCAGGAAAACGATGAGAACAGGTTTCTTGTGGCTGGCTGTGTGGAACCACTCTATCCACAGGGAGGGAAGGTGGTGGGTTTCTGCATCTACAAAACACATCCAGTTAGCCAGATTAAGGCTTATAAAACCTGGAATTCTGAGAGAAAAAGTAACTTATGAACTGGAAGGACGTAACAAGCAACACTTGATTGTGCAAGTGGCTGCAGGCTTTTCACCAGCTTTGACAGATACTGTAAGCAGCCCCATTGAGAAACCCCTTCTATTTGCACACACAGAGCTACAGATGTTTTTAAGTTGCCTTCTGGTGCTGCAGGCTGACCAGTGGGACAGGTGCTTTTTTTTCCTCAAAAAAAAAAAAAAAAAAGG
>VZRX01018924.1:51365-127178 GCA_013398075.1 Notiomystis cincta
AAAAGGGGCAAGTGATTTCTTTTAACCTCTGCTTTCTATTTTAAAGTCCCTCTTGTCTTCTAGTCTCAGGTTAACTCACCTTTTCCTGCTGACTTCTTGTCCCCATCCTGTTTTCTACTGGTTTGGGCTTAATTTATTGGTTAACAAACCCATATTTGGTTATCCTGATGTTGTCTCTCCACTCTTCCCTGTCCTGTCCACTCTGTATGGGATGAGTTGCTTTTTCCTGCCATAGTTTTGGTTTCCTGTTTTGGTTTCCAGGACTGCTGTACAATTTGCAGAAAAGAAGGGTGACTGGAAGTGTGGGTGGATGGGAAGGGTAACTTGAAAGAAGGATAACTCAAAGGGTCTTGGATAGGTGCCTGCACTTATCCAAGCACCCTCTCTCTCACCAGTTTGCTGTGTGACCTTGAAAAAGTCATTTAGGTTCTTGATATGAGTCCAGAGCCATGTTCATTTTTACTTCAACTCACAAGAAGTGTAAAAGGAATTTAAACATCTACCTCCTGGGCCTGGTGAGGATAAAACCACTAATCTCAGTGATGAAATCTATACTAGAGTCTAAAACAGCTTTCAGGCCTTCCCATGCACTTGTCTGTCATCTAGACCCTGATTTCTTCTAGTGCTCAGTGGAGATATATCCAAACCAGCTGTCACTGCCATCCATCTTCATTTCTTAGGAGAATGAATTGTTTTCAATTCTCATATACATTCCCTTTCTACTTGATTATGAAATATGTTTTAATTTGACAGCAATGTTATTTTTAGTAATACTTTTTGTAGCCTTTAGTATTAACATCTAGTTGGCAGAAAAAACTGCTAAATATTTATACTTCTTGTCTTTGATCTTTCACTCAGAAGAACTGAAAAGGTATCACACTTAACATTTTTATTATAAATATTTTAGAAAGCATTTTAAAGAGTCCAAATTCACCTCTCGTGTTGGATTTGTTTGGATTATTGGGATGAGTTGTCACTCCTAAGTACAGGTAGTATTTCATTTGCCAATTATTGGAAAATTTAGAGTGATCCTGTTCTGGCTAAGGACCAGGAATGGAATCATTAACATCACTGTTTAATAGGAAGAGGACCAAAGCTTCTTCCATCCTCTTACTTGCGCCCTGTGGCTCAGAGGGAGGTGAATACGTCTTTGCACAAGAAGCACAATTCTACAAACTGTGAGTCTTCCAGAGCTGCTCCTTGCAAACAGGTTGTGTCCCTCATCCTCTCCAGGGCACAACAGGGTTGCAAATGAATCACAAAGTTCTGCCAGGACCCAGAGCCTGTTGCTGCCAGAGATACCTTCTTCCACCGCTACATTACCAGGGACTTAGGAGGTCAAGAAAAACGTGGAGAAAGAGGAGAGCCAGCAATGGCAAAAAGCACGTTGATTTATGATGAGTTTACTCACTGAAAATGTGATTTTTTCTGTAAGAAGTTTCTGGTCGGTAGCCAAAATGATTCAGCTGCCAGCACTACCAGGACTTCCAGGTAACGCGTGGTTCTGTTCTCCTCCTCAGTATGTCAGGATCAGCTATGCCAGCCAAGTTTCTTTTCCAGAGAGAGGGGGTGATCCATCATAGGAACTTTTTGCCTTGGCCTCTCATGGGAAATGCAGTCCTGCCATGGTTCCTGAACTAAACAGGGAAGGAGACAGTCAAGAAGCTTAGATGGCAATTCCCCTGAGACACAATATCCAAGTAGAGTTATTTTGTTCTTTTGTTTGCTCAGTTAGAGAATGTTTAAGTCTCTACTGGTCAATTTTTAAACAACAAATAATGAAAAAGTATTACTCCTTGCATTTTGTTTTGGTGAAAACAAGATTATACTTTGAAAAGCCTTTGATATAAACCTTTTTTAGTCAAACCTAGGAAAAAGTGAAGCAAAATAAAACCCTCTGCTGTTCACAGAACAGGTATTCTGTCCTGTTTCTTGCTGAGACTATAGTTTTTTCTCTCTTACTTACAGCATCCAATTATTTTTCTATGTTTAGTACATAAAGTTAAGTCTCAAGTAGTTTACCAGTCAACCTTCTCTTATTTGCCACTGCAATGGGTAGAAGTTATTTCACTGGATTTTGTATGTATGTATCAGGAAGTTTTCTTTTTCCCATCTTTATTCCACCTGTGCAGTCCTTGTATCCTGTCATGGTGGTAACCCTGAAGAAAAAATAGAGGGTTTTACCCTATTCTGAATCTCACAGATTTGCACATATTCTGATCTTTGTGTGCATGGCTTTCTTTCATTGCTCAAAGGCTCAGCCTTGGAAAGTTGAGAGACTCATCCTTATGTGTAGTTTTGAATTGACCTGACATGGTGAGTGCTCTTGGATTACTCTGCTAGCAGTAAGACAAGTCTTGAAGATATTCAGCCTCTAGCCTACTCTTGAATCTTCCTGGATTTAGAGCAGGATTTTGAACTGAACCACTCAATGGACTGGTGAGCCGCTAAAAAAAAAGGAGGCCCAGTGTGAAGTGAATGCACAAAGTTCACCTTGCAAGAGTGACAACTCTCAGTTGCATCCAGCTTTAAATCCACATGAAATGGATTCATCAGTATTGGCATTGATCAAATGTGATGGGAATTCTGTCCCCTGAGTTTGACAGATGATTTTCCCAAAGAGACGGAGATTGGAGGACAAGCAGTCATCACCAATGCTGGAATCCATCCCCTTGAGAAGTGGTTTCATACCTGCTTTACAACCATTGATCATTGCCTTCTTCAAGGAATCAATGAGTCTTTAAAATGAAAAGAAAAAACACAATCCCAAATCCCAAGGCTTTGTAGGTTTTTTCTGCCCTTTGGTGGCAGCAAAAGTCTGTGTCACAGTTAGCTTATGATCCTATGGGTATACTAGATTTTTTTTAGTGTAATGGAGAATGGTAGTTTTCTTCTTCACTGTAGTGATATTTCATTGCTGCCTGCATGTAATGGATTCCATTACTTCTGATGCTGTGAGACTTAAGAGCTTTTTAATAGGAAGTGCTTGGATCTGAGATGGGTTGTCTGTATCCTTGGCTGGTTACTGAGAGGACTGTAACAGTGCTCAAGGGAAATACTCTCGCAGTTTCTTGTATAACTCAGTCTGTTTACAAGAGTTCCCTCTGCTTGGGGGCTAGTAGAAGAGAGCCCTGCACTGCTCATGGTAGTTCTTTTGTTGGCCTCTGCCAATAAAGCAAGGTGATCTGTTGAAATAGGGAAAGGTCTTTATGGGCCAAAGTGCTCAGCCAAAGCACAGCTAATTGCTTGAACTGTTCCATTAAACATTTAGTGAGTACCTTTAACAGCCAGGAAACTTGCAAGTGGTGCCTGTGAAAGATTTTTTTCAGTATTTATGTATTGGTATCTGTTCCTGAGTGCAAGAAATTAGTTGATAGATGTAGGCAGAAAAGGAAAATAATGATCAAAGTTTTTGGATTAATCCAATGTTTCTGAATACTGGACAATGACTTAGATTGTACTTATGGCTATCTAACAGTGTCCCATGACTGATAAGCTGAAAAGTTACCAAGTGCTTTCATTTTTCATCCACTTTTCAGTATCTTAAGTAGAAGGCGTTATTTATGTCCTTTGCCATTGTATCCCATAGTGTGCTCTTTATCTCTCTCAATAATCCAGCTATTAACAGAATTTTGACTTTTTTTTTCTACTTGAAGAGAGAAGCTTAAAATGGAATTAATACTAAAGAAAGAATGAAAAGGTCAAGCAGGTTTAAGGTTTGGTATTCAGATGCAGATTTCACCAAGTCCAATTAGAAAAGAGCAAAAAGTCCATTACTGTCTCAGTTTTGTGAAATAGAAGAACAATATTTCAGTCCAATCATCAGTCAGTGAACATGCATCTCTTCTGACGTGACCACCAAAAAAATCCAATAAAGTTGACACTCTCAACATGTGCATCTTGACCTGAACTTTTTTTGAAGCTCAATCACCCTTCTGCTAGGTGTCAGCTGGAGAAGGTATGCAAGAGAAATGACCCTTTCCTGCTTTCTGTGGGTTTAAAATAATTCTCTTGTCTGGACGTGATCTAATGCCTTTCACTGGCATCAAAATCATATTAAACAAAAACATGTCCCTTTTTAAGAATATGCTGTGTGTACAATGTGCTCTTCCAGAGAGATGAAGTATTAGCATTTGAAAGGACTGATGAGAATGCATCTTTTGGAAAGACCTTTGTTCAGAGAATTACTGCTATATCCTATGTGCATATCACCATGGTAATTGAAATATTTGCCACTGATGGTAAGGTATACAGCATAAGCCTTTTGCCATTTCCCATGATGTGGTTTCTAGCAAAGAGTGCTATTTGTCAATTTAAAATTTATGGTAGGATATTTAGCAGTTGTGCCTGCTATCATAGAGATGGATGTGGTTTGAAGCATGAAACAAAAAGGAACAGGTAATTACATCTTCTTCTTGCAGTTTAATATTCTTCCCCATTTCCACTTAAAATGTGAACTATTCTGGAACTGCTGGAGCCACAAAGCAAAACCAAAGCTGTGCTCTCTGCAGGGCTTTGTCAATTAGGATGCTGGTAACATGAGATAGTTTATTCATTTCTTCCCATCATCACTGCTTTCAGGACATTGTTGCAAACAAAACAAGCCTTTCTCTTCCCTGAGGTCATTCCATGCATGTGATCTCTGTGAAGGGTGTAGCAGCTACTGAGTACTGTGTGAAGGTTTATGTAAGGGAATTACTTGATGAATTTTTTGAGGGCATATAGGATACACATCTCCATGACAGGGAGACCCTCAAAGAGCCTCATTAACAAGATTCACTTAACAGAGAGAAAATAATCTCAAATGCTTGCTCTACCATGTGTGTAGATCTTTCATTTTAAATAGTATTCTGTAGGAAAAGGTGCAGTATAGATATCATGGTGAGTGGTACTGCTTAGTGAACTGCTCAGGATACAAAAGGGATGGTACTCTTTTTTGCTCTTTCCTGCTGTGGCTGATTGTCATCTCTAGTTTTCTGTTCCTCAGAATAAATCCAGCTCTCTAGAAAAACGTCTGTTTCTGTGTTGTCCTCACCACTTAAGAGCAGGGATAACCTCTGTGCTTCTGTGCTTTATTTAAGGCAGATGGAAAGTAGAACACCGTTAGAAAGTAGGGGGGTTTCCACACAATGCTGACCTTTTTATCTCCCTCTTCCAGTACAGGATGGAGAAATTTTCATTCTTGTTACAGTATTGCATGTGGAAGAGATAAATGCCCATGCCAGGCATTTATTCTTTATGCAATGTTTTGGTTACCAAATGACCCTGTGGTTAGTCTTATGTAACGCCTGAGACAGGTTCCCTAGAACACTGAAGTGTTTTGCTCTAGGTAGCTTCTGGGATCAGCTTTCTAACCAAGCTGCATTTAAAGCATCCTTCAGTGGTTTTCCATGCAGGGAAAGCTAACACACATGTATTAATCTTTGTTGCCTAACACACCCTTTCATTCTAGCCCAGGTACCAGGGTGAGGGAGCTTTCATACAGGTTTTACTAGATTAGTGGCAGACTAAGACCCCTTAATTTCTTGTTGTGCTTAGGTAATCAGGCTGAAATACCCAAACATACACACTGAGCTTCATGTGGACCCTATGCAATGACTCTAACCTGGCAGGGAGCAGCTCCCTAGCACATGGAGGCAGCTGCATGCCAATTCCTGAAAATCATGAAGCAATGCTCTTTCCTCCAAAAATC
The DNA here is from genome assembly GCA_013398075.1 of Notiomystis cincta. Classification (NCBI taxonomy): domain Eukaryota; kingdom Metazoa; phylum Chordata; class Aves; order Passeriformes; family Notiomystidae; genus Notiomystis; species Notiomystis cincta. The sequence goes on from VZRX01018924.1 coordinate 57,058, forward strand.
ATATGAAGGAGCATTAGGCATTGTTTTGCTCCGGTGTTTGTCCACAGTCTGTATCCTGCTTCCTCCTGTGGCATCAGAATAAATCCCTGTCCTCCTTCTCCCTTTGAGCAGTGCTTCCCTGTATTCACTGCATTTCATTACCTGCAAGCTGCAGGCTGGTGCAGAGGAGACTTGTGACACTAAGATCAGCTGAAGCCTAATGGGAGAGGAGTCCGCGTGACTGCAGCCGCATGGACTGGTCTGGCGGTGCACTTTAGGTAAATAAAGCCCGGTGTGCTCACTCTTAAGTTTCTACATTTTTTCCTTTTTTTTTTCCTTCTTATTTTTTTACCCCATGAAGCTGCTGCTGCAGGTTTTGGCCTCAAAATTTTGTTTCTCAGGATGGAGAGCTACTGCTTCTGTATGGTCAGGCTGCAGCATGACATGCAGCAGATACTTCATTATGCATTAGCAGAGCCATCTTTAAGGTAGGCAAACACTCTGTGGCTCTGCAGAACAAAAGGGAAGCGAGAAACTGAATGAGCAAAGGTATTATTTGCTGACAGTAATTGTTTCCAGTTGCAGCTGATGGCAGGGATTAATTGCAGTGTCTTAATACTTTATTTGGGAGCAGGGGAAATATTAAGGGAGGGAAGTGCCCTTCCCAGTCTGCCTTGAAAAGTTAGTAATAGTACTCTAGAAACAATGCTTAAGGTTTTGAAACTTGCAGTGTGTCTTTTACTGAAACAGCTTTGAACCCTTATACTCCTTCTTTGCAATTAATAACAGAGATCCAGATAAACCTAGCTAAAAGGTAGCATGCAATGTAGCATCTGTGTTATGTGGAGTTATGTTCATTAGTACATTTTTACCTTTCATAAAATCTAGATTAATTACATTTAATGTAATCTCCATTGTAGTTCTCCCACACCAATGCTTAACTTCTGCTGCAGCTAGCAGAACTCCAATCCAGTGATGTTCTCTACAACCTCTACCCTTTCCTGATTTAAATACCTCCTAAAGCTACTGTTTTTCCACAACACCCACGACAAACCATTGTGTCCTAGTCTGTCATATTTAATTTTTTAAGGAATGGTTGCTAGGATGGAGGGAGGGGGGATGCAGAAACACCTAAGTCAGGAGTAATTGTCACTTTCATTTAACCAAGGCCAGTGAAGAAGCAGTGCTGTAGCTACACCTACCACAGCTTACACATACATTAAGCAAACTTGTGTTTACATCACATTAAATAATGGTAATGGATTTTCTGTCATGGAATATATTCCAAATATTTGCAAAACTTCAGGATTAAGCCTGTGACTGTATATCTTCTAAACAGATTTTCAGCCAAAGCAATTTGCAAATGTTTAATCAGGTGTATTCCTGTAGCACCTTTAAAAACAAGTATTACCAGCTCTAAAGATATTTTCCAGCCTGGTTTTGAAAATAATTTCTGTTGAGCTCCAATGCATTATCCCTCTCTCTTACTCAAATATCTTACTGGCAATGTAGCATCTGACCAAATCTTTGTTATTCCATTCACTTGCTTCCGCCAGGTTTATCCTCTTGGCTGCTTTTGAAGAGGTGGAGCAGAGCAGAGCAACACCTTCACCACAGTTACACCTCCTCCTCTTTTCTCAAAGATCACTTTTCTGCAGCATTTAACCTGCACACAGGGCAAACTCTTGGCTGGCTTTTAGCAGTTAACTTCAGTCAGCTTAACACTTTATGAAATGCAGTTTGCCCTTTCGGGTCCTAGCCAGATTTAACTTGCTTTATCTTCAGAGCAAACAAAAAAGCAGGAATGCTTTAATTAGAAGTAGCTTTTTTATTGTAAACTGACAGTGGGAGCAGGGCAAACTTCCCACCCTTTTTGGGTGGGACAAAATTGTTATCAAACGACTACTCTGAGCTAAAATTTACCTGTGCCTGTTCCAGTAGGATTTGAGGTTGAAATGAGTATCTTGAGAATAATCTTTGTGGATGAACACATCTAACCTTAGATTTGATCAAATAGTCGTAAACGTAAATATGGTTCTAACATGAAACAATTTTCAGGAGAGAGATGACCTAAAGCTTGCTGACTGCCTTTGTGTGCCATTAAATGCAGAGTTCTGCCAGTCTGGGAGTTTCTTCTGCCTGGTACTGTCTGGTTTCCCATTATTTTTGCCCTCAGATTTCCTCTCTTTCAATGAAGTAAGTGTTCACCTTTGAAAGAAGCTGTATGGGCTCCATCTGAAACTAAAAAGGATGCCACAACTGCCATTTAAATTCAGTAACACAGGCACTGCAATTACAGAGATGCCCTTGCAAGAGCGAGGTGCTCCTGCCTGCTTTTGATGGAGAGCAAGAAGATTTTTTTTTTTCACTTTTACTCAACTTAATGGTTTGTCGTGATTTTTCATTAACTTGTCTTTGCCTAGCCAGCAACACTTAAATACTTTTTTTCCCCAATCATTCCCTTTTCTCTGTTCCTGTTCCCTGTTCTCCTTTGTCTCTTATTTTCCATAGCACAGGGCAAGAAGCCCTCCTCCTGGAGTTGTTTGCTCTGGTAAGAAGCTACCACACCACAATATAAGTTGAGGTATAAGATGGACTTCAGCAAAGTCCTCTGCCGAAATTAAAATTCAGCTCAGTCCCGCCTCTCCAAACTGTGTATTTTAGCATTAAGGTGATTTTCAAGCAACAGGAGCAAAATTATCCCGCAAATAAAAATGCTCCAGAGGGTAAGTGTTTGGCCTCATGTATTTGCATTTGCAGGCACATGTATTTATGAGTCCTCTTTTGGGTTTGTGTTTTGCAGGACGAAGAAGGTCAGCCACTGCTACCGTATCGTTTACCGGCACCCGGAGAGGACGCTCACGCAGGACGAGGTGCATCACATCCATCAGGCTATTGAGGAGTCAGCAGTTCGGGAGCTTGGGGTGGAGGGCAGGTTCTAGCACTGCTCTGGAGCCCCAAGGACAGTTGCTGCTTTCTTTCCTTTTTTTTTTTCCTTCTTTTGTTTTCAGGGTGGTTTTAGGTCCCAAGCAGGGAGAGGGGTTTTGTGACTGAACACAGAAAGCGATTGATAAATGGGCAATGGTAAAACTGGCAGGTAATAAACATTACTACTGAGAAATCATTGACGAAGCGCTGGTGCTTTCTTTTAAGAAATGGGGGAACAGCAGTAATGTAAGATTTCCCTCCTGTTACGATAAGAAATACACTGCCTGGTGGTTTTCTGTGTTGTTAATTGGTCCCTGGGTTCCATTAAACTGTAAATACTTGGCATTATTTCTGTGTTGACAGGATCTTCTGTCCGTGTAACAAGTGAAGCAAATCAGACACAGATTAGCTCAGGGAGGAAAACCCATCCTGTCCTACCCCACCTCACCCTACCCCCCCAGGTTTTGGTTTTTTTCAAGTAAAAAATGTCAGATTTTGCTTCAAGAAACCTTCCAGGAAGTACAACTTGTGAAGTTTGGCTCTCATACCTTCAGAGCCCATGGGTATTGCTTTCATCAGCTACAGAGAGGGAGCTGGTGTGGCTTGGGCCAAGTTTGGCTGTCTTCAAATGCTGGGTCATTGGCAAGTTTTTCCTGTTAGATCCTCTTGCTCCCATAGAGCTGAGCAGAGCTTAGTGAGGTGCTCCAAGCTGTGCCACCTTCACCAGGGGAGAAGCTCCCTTGTCTCACTTCTCTTTGCATAGACACCAGTGCAAAATAAGTCACCTCCCCTGTCACCATCAAAGTGTTGATATCACCTATGGCAGGATGGCAGTAAATAGAAACTCTTCCCTACAATGCCCTGAAAAACAGCTGCCTTGATCTCTCACAGTATCTTGCTTTCTAGCAGCAGTGTCTGCTCAGAAATTTGACCTTTAAGGCAGGAAACCAAACTAAAATGGGATCTTCTGCTGTTTGAGGCTCCAGTTGCTTTACAGGATGCTTGCCTTTTTCATTGCAGGCTATAATAAGTAAATTCTGGCAGTGATATGATTCTAGGGCCTGTAGAAGTGTTCAAATGATCTGATAAATACTTGATGAGCTATTGCAAATGCTGATATGGAATATGGGACCTGTTTTGGCTTGTGATGGTATTTCATATAGTCTTGCAGGTCACATCTGGTTGCTGTGCAGGCAACACTCCCTCCTTCAGGGAAGAAGGCGGTAAAAATGCTGCAATAAACAGCATCTACATTGATTTATACCTTATCAAGAAACATCTGTGCAGCAGGCTTGTACTCAACCATAAGAAGCCAGTTACTATTGCAGATGTGACAGAGGCAGAGAACTCATTTTAATTTCATTACTCAACATATTTAGCTGTGTAAACAAATCCTAATCTAAATCGCTGTTGTGTTATCCAGATAACTTGGCTATGAAAACAATATGCTATACTTTCTACAAGGCAAAAAGAATGGGTGCCATTTAAGCACCAGAAAAACCTATGTGGTTCTTTTTAAACCATCATCTACTAAAATCTATAAATACAGCCTAGTCTATTTGATGTTTCTCGATCTCCTTCATCCTTCACCTTTTCAGAATTCTCAGTGAGGATATGAGGAGGAGGAGGACTTCCCTGAACTGCACTGAGCAGTTCCAAGACAGGGCCTGATTGATGTTGTCACAAGGGGCAGCAAATTATGTGGATCTTTATTGATGAAATTGCCTATGGAGAGAGTACCATAACCTGTGTGCTGTATGAAACAACTAAGTCTCTTGTGAAAACAGGAGAACATCTGTGGTGAAGTAGGACACAAGACTTCCCTTTTAATTTATTAATTAGCGAGGTTTCTCTTTTCTACTCCCCAAACCCTTCAATTCTTCTTTGATTCTGATCAGTCAGTTTTGAGGGCATAGAAATCTGGGGAAAGCAAGGAGGAGAAAATTGGACATTGAGCCTTTTTCACTGCAGCCACAGGACATGATGTCTGGCTTTGCAAGGCAGTTTGGATGTTCTAGGATCAGCTCATATCCAGTCACTAACATCAGCTGTGTTTGACTCAATGATTTTAGAGCTCTTTTCCAAGCTAAACAATTCTATAATTCTCTGTGTCTGGATTGCACTCCAGTGAGCATGGGCTTCCTGCAACAGCCAGGTCTTGGTGGAGTACCGTTATCCTTTGAAACCTGGAAGGTTAATCTCACAGGCTAGTAGGATAAGGGGGAAATTCAAAGCTTTCCCTGAAGATGACCTGACACCATGGGATCATCTTCTGGAGTACACGTTTTCACAGGAGCAGCTTTCAGGCAAAAATGCGAACTGTTAAGGTTAAAAAACCAAACAGCCTCTTCAGGAGCAGGTGTGTTTCAATTATATGACAGCCTGTAAAATCATATGGGCTGGCTGTGAGCATAGTATGAATGCTTGGGTATATTTAGCTTAGGTAAGCCTTTGTCATATATGCTCTAGGATTAATCTACTCTGAAGACCTCTTGTTCTGGCAAAGATTCACCACAAGTAGCAAAAAGACCTCAGATCAAAAGGCATCAGTGTTGTGCCTTTATGCTCCTGTCCTTTGGAAAATATGATTTTCCCTTCAAAGCCTGACCTTAATTTTACTGGGAAATTCGTTATGGATAGTAGTAAACTCTCAAACCATATGATCCCTTCTGGATGCCAACAGAGAGCCCATAAGAATCCAGGGGTTGTAAAAGCCATGACTTATTTTACTGCTGGTCAGAGACAGAGGATGCCAACAGAACCAACTGGACTGATCCTGGTGGGACTATGACTGAGGAAGGTTCTTGGGACAGTCACTGACCAACTCTGTCAAAGAAAGGGCTGCCCTCTGCTGTCACTTGGCTTTTCCCAAGATATATTTAGCACAAAGGTAGGTGAACTGCCTTGAAGACCAAGAACAACATCACTGCCAAGGTAAGATCCCTTACTGGTCTCTGCTACCCTGTAATTGTCTCATGAATATCCCCCAACCTGGGATGAGCTACAAGTCTAGTAAAGGGGGATGAGTGCCCAAATATCAAAGTGATGCCATGCCATGTGGAAATATTAAGGGAACCAGCATTTGAGTAATTAATGGGCATGCTGACTGACCAGTGACAGGCACAATGCACTGATTCTTGTTTATCAGCTACCTGTGTGTGTTTTTGTGTGCCTCTGTTTTTTCTATCAGCACCCTTTAATAAAAGAGAAAAATCCCAATTGTAGCAAAAGAAGCTACAGGGGTCCTGTCTGGGGATCTGTGTGACTGAACAGTGTGTACTCTTTAAATGTTCTGAGTGCTGGTTTTGTTCCTGGTTACCACTGGTTTTCAAGCTAACTGTGATTCCTGAAAGATTCAAGATTTAGCTTTAACACCCAGTTTGGGATCTTCCCAGTAAATGGCAGCAGATTTACAGTGCACGAAGTCTTACCTGGTTCTGATGTTCTGGTTAAAGTTGCTGTAATGGAAAGGTGGTGTGATCTAGATGTGCAGGAAACAGTTCTGTGTTTTTACCCTTAAAACTACAGTCATCTCTGTCATGGTATTGCCAGGCATGATCAAACAGTTGCATAAACCCAAAATCAGATTTCTACTGGGAATCCAAACTGTATTAGTAAACCAGTGGTGGTCATTATTTCCCTTCCATTAAGAGTGTTATGGCTGTCCCTTCAGCAGCTAGTGGCTGTACTTCAGCACTGAATTTACTGTCTTCTTATTCTGCATCTGTATTGAGTTTTTCAGCTACTGACATACTAGTCTTAGACCTTGAATAATTTCATGCAGGGATTAGCTTTTTTTTTTTGCCTTATTTTTTTCTTCTTTTTTTTAAAAAAGGAAAACAATAACATCTATGGGCTTTTTGTGTGTTTGGTAGTTTTTATCTGCAGTGATTTGTGCATTTCAACTGTCCCAGGAAAACTCACAATCAAGACAGGAATCTTTGGTGGGTCATTGAAGTAAACACAGGGAGTCTTGCCCTGAAAAGCAGAATTATGTCCATCTCATTGAGTTCATATTTGGGCAAAACTCAAGAACCTTATCTTCACTGTGGGTTGACTGAAAGTTGATTAGTGCTCATTAGTTAAGCCAGGGTCAAAAAGCCCTCTGTGTTGCCACCACCACCCCTAATGTACACTGAAGCAGTTTTATGCACAAGGACATTCTGTCAGATTCAGTGTGAGCATATAAAATGATTGTTCTGGGTATTTGAGGCTTGATAGTTGGTGTCACTGAACTATCTCCATCTGAATTGTTACCATCTGGGAGAGAAAATGGGTTTGTACTTCAGCTCTGAAATAAGTACCCATATTTTTAAAGCTCAGAGCTCTCTTCAGCTACTGTCTGCTGTGTGTCTTTTCTCAGAGATGACTGTTTCTGTAAAACAGATTTGCTTTCTGTGTGGAACAGGCCATATTGACTAATTACACACATCCTGATCAAATTTTAAGATACGTGAGCATTGTCTCTGAAGGGCCACCAAAACTGAAATAGTCTTGTGATGACCTTGAACAAAGTTTTAGGGGACACAAGAAACCAGTCATTGGTGCTTTCTACCTGCTTTCAGATGTTGGAACAATCAGAATTTTAAGCTGAGCATCTCAGAGGAGACAATCGCCATTCAACACAGAGCATGGCCATGTGCTGGGTGAAGGCACTGACTTCTCCAGAATGTGTTGTATAAGGTTTGATCATCATTAACATCTGATGCACTCAAATGTTTGGCAGCTTTTGTGCTTTTGTCACATGGCCTCTGTTATTCTATTTATGCCCACTGTTAACTAAGTAGAGTCTGGTTTAGTCTGCCTTTTGTACTTGGACTTTGTACATGACCTTGCATTCTCATTTCAGTTTCGCTTACCTTCTCGTACAGTTCTTGCTGCTGAAATTTGGTATAACTTTGGTGAAGAAACTGTGCCAGGCTGCAGGCAGGGAGATTTATTGTGCCACAGCCTAAAGCCTGCGCTCCCACACCACATTACTGCAGGATCTCTCTGTGCTCACCCTCTGGATGCAGGTGATTAACACGCGGTCCAGGGAATTGCGCCTCTGCCTGCTCAGTAATTTGCTGGGCAGCACTGCAGTCATCCAGAGCAGCTGCCACTTAAATGGACAGTAGATTGTTCTCTTTTTATTGTGGTGTCTGCAGCTTCACTGTGTGCCACAGCCAGACGCTCTGTGTCGGTGCTTGCTGCAGCAAAGCCTCAATTTGGAGCATCTCGCGATGTGCTGCCTGTGCAGCCATTTTTCAGCAGAATCGCTGCGTGCGTGTTAATGGTTATTCCCATCTCCATCCACAGATGGGGGGAGCACATCGAGGCCAGGGGTCAGGATTAAAAACTTACTAGACCCCAACAGATAGGAATAACTGCTTGTGGGATTTCAACAATGTCTGTACAGGATGGAAAGTCCAAACTCGAGGCATGTGTCCAAATGTTCAGTCACTTTGAAACATTTTGTAACCCGGCACTCAGTGGCCGTGGTGACACCGGTGTCATTCTGGGGGAGGGGAGCAGGTTTAGGGAGCGATCACAGGGTAGCTGAGAAAGAAGGCATTCATGTCCTAGGTTCAGAGTGGTGAACTACCCTCCCCACCACCGTGCTCCAGGGAGGACGGATGTGATTTTGGCTGCCTGCCTTTGCATAGGCACATAGTAAATAATTAACATGCACAGCCAGGCTTTTTGGTCATCAGTTATTGCTGTAACTGATGATTAATTCAAGAAATTATTGATTCTCATGCCAAATCTTTACTCATGGGTGGTAGAGATACTAATAATCATTCACAGGGTCATTATTGACAGATCTCAGTATAGGAAGTGAATAAAACATGTGGGAATGGAAGTGTAGGTCTGTAGGTTTGTTTGTGTCTTGCAGATCATGAGGGGAGTGATTGACAAACCCAAGTTAAAAGTCTAACTCTTACCCTCACCAAGGCCCCTGTTGTTGCATGTTGACATCCTTGGTGGTGCTTTCAGGAGGAACAGGGCCATCAGGGATCACAAAACAGTTCTCTAGAGATGGCTGCTGAGTGTCCACAGGAAGCTCTTGCCTGGACACTGGACACTGAGCACACCCATGCCTTGCACAGCAACATGGTTGGAGCCTGATTGCCATAAAACTTCTGTCCTATGCTCATGGTACATGTAAGTTTACCTCCCTGGGCCCTGCCTTGAAGCACTTCCTTTCTTTGGCAATCTCCTAAATTCTAGTTAATCTCCCTCCCTTGACTCCAGATGAAAGCTCTTCTCCCCTTTCTACCACAATGCCCCAGTCAGTGCCCGCTGCCTTGCCGGAAGCTCGCTCGGAAGGTTTTCACGCTGCGGCCAGGAAAAACAGATCGAGTTGGTGTGTTAATGGCTGGGTGTCTCCTCCCACCTGCCATTTTTCCCAAAGTTTGCCAGGACATCGTGCCTCAGAGACCCCCACTTGAAGTCCAGCATGGATGTGTTTGAAATCAGCAAAGGTCACTGGCAGAGGAAGCCTGAGCACCATCTCCATTGCACACAGCCTTGCTTTCTAAAGTGAGGAGACAGAGAAATAGCAGGCCTGCAAGTAAGGCATAATTGTGTGTATCCTCACTGAAAGTTCAGGTGTATTAGTAAGAACATGATGCCCAGCATGGTCCCTTGCATATACTTCCAGAAAATAATTACAAATATATTTTTTGATAAATAATAGCAGCCTTCTCTGTGTTTACAAGCTGCTGTTACTGTGCTATATAGCCTGCATCACTTTCCTTTCTGCTTGCTAGAAACAGAAAAACTTGAATTTGATTAAGAATTAAATTATTTCCTGATGTTCTTGGTCTTGCAGTGTTACTTCTTATGTTTGAATAAGGAGGTCAGCCCAGAATTGCGAAGAAGTTTTTCAGTACCTTACCAAATTATATTATTTGTATGTCACACACATATGAAATCAGAGTGGGTTATGTGAGTCTCATTTCTGTGCTGTGGACACAACAGCAGCATTGTTGTTCCCTGTATCCTGTCTGATTAGAGATTTTTCTCTCTGCTGCTTTGCCCTGATACACAGAATTCACCTTTTTCCTAGAAAAATTCAGTACTTTCTGGTGCCTTCTTCTGTCAGAGCGCCAACAGTCTTCTGAGCACTCTCTCATCAAAGATCAATCAAATTTTGGGCAAAGAACTTCCTTTCCCACTTGAGACTCTTTTTTTCAGACTGAAAAACTTTCTGGCATCTGTTTTAGGCTCCTGTGCAACACCTGCTGCTGGTGACAATGCAGGTCTATTCCCACCTCCAGGGAAGAAAGGTGACTTAATAGAAAGGCCAACTTTATAAAAGAAATTTGAGTTACTTAAATGCCCTGCCATAATAAAAACAATAACAACAACAACAAAAATCTAGCCTCTTAAAAATTATGCACAGAAGTCAGTTTCAATCTTTACTAGAGAGCAGGTTTGTGCAGTGATAGCATTTCCACATCAGTGCAGCTTCTGAGACTCCAACAGAGGACAGCTTTTCCAGTCTTTCATTCATGTTTGGAAAATTGCTTGGTAGTTTTATGGCTTCCTTTCTGTTTGGCCACACATCTGAAGTCACTGGCTGTGCCTTCTCTGCTTGTTCCCTAACACCTTCTTTGTCTGGTGCTCTGGCTCTGCACAGGATGGGGCAAAAATGGGAAAGCAGCTCTCAACTTACAGGGTCTGTTGATTGCTATCACTTTCTCTGGGCTTTGAAGGAAGTCAGCTGGAAGAGCTCTTCTCCCAGCACTGATGTTCCAGTGGAGACATGGTTAACAGGAAGAAAAGTAGTGACATTTCCCAGAGGGAAATGGATGTGAGATGATCGATGTGGGACAGTTGGCCTTGCATTCAGACAGCAACTGTTCTATGCTGCCAGGGAAAAGGTGATTTTTTCAATGTAGATGCAGATGGCATCATGCATGGCCATCTCCACCTGAAAACAACCTCTACAGTCTAGATGTAGAGCCAAACACTGACTTTCCTACATGGCCATTGAGTTATTTTCTATGTAAAACTTGAGCATCCTGCATGGGGCTCTGTCCAGAAAGCTCTATGGAAAAACACACCCTGTAAATGGGGTAGAATAGGCTTGTTATTAGACCCTTCCACTCAGTGGCAGACCTAAAAAGGAGGGCCAAATCCTACCATAAATGTGGGACTTTTTCTTAATAGTGACTGTAACCCTGACCTTTCCTACAAGATCTTACGGATCTTGAAACATTCTTCCAGTGAAGATCAAATTATACATATTTATCCACACATGCACTGAAGGTTGGAGAGACTGAAGGGTTTGCTTTTTCTCACAGATTTCTGATGCAGTTCCTGAGTCCCATTCTGTAGGTGGCATGTGCCCTCAGCAATGAGGGAAGGGAGGACCTTGGTGCTTTACCTGATCCCTGCAGCACTGGATTAGGATTAGGCCCCACTTCTCTGCTTCTCTGCATTGCAGTGGCATTTAATGCTTTACACTGGAAGCTTTCTCCACCAAAATCCAACCAGAAATGTTACAGTGACTGAGAGACAAAGGATGAAAGAAGGAAATTGTGAGGCAAGGAGGGTCACCAGGCATCTAATTTTCCCAGTACTTCCACCTTCTTCTTTTCAAAGCACATGTTGAGTGAGGCTGAGGAAGCAATTGGCAGCACTTTCACAGCACCTTGGTCCTCTGTGTATGTGTCTTCTGCAAAGATCTCAGTCTGGTGTGTGTACTGAAATTGTGTCAGGAGCTACACAGTTTCTGCCTGGGGCTTTAGCATGCCTGGTCTGCCAGAAGATTTCATTTTCCCTATCAAGAGCTCTTGGGCACCTTGGATCTGCTGTAAGGAAGGTGGTGAAATGCTTAGTGGCAAGGCTTAGCCCTGCAGGGCATCTCTGCAGACATGAGAGTGCAGAGAACAGCAGTGCTCCTGCTTCCTCTGGCCCTTCCCTGCCCCAAGGCCAGTGCACACGCCCAGTGCCCACATCAGGGTGCCAGGAGAGCTGAGATTCACGTGGTGGTGTCTGAGACACGTTTCCTCTTGTGAAAGGCTGGCAAGTATACATGAAAGCATTTCATCAAGTTTTCAAATAACATTTTGTTCTTGTCTCCATATGATGAGCATAGCTTGGCAGCCCAGGCTCTTACATACGAGATTATAGATGCAGGAGCTCTCAATGCATTATTTGTCTTGCATTAACTTACTCTGTTTCCCCTTGTGCTCATGTGAACTTCTGTCATTCACATCCTGAGGTAAGAAGCTGAGTTTAGCTAAGCTGTGTTAAAAAGAGCCTGTGCTTTGGGTTGCTTTCAACCTGCCATCTAGCTTTGCCTGGTGTCCCACATCCCAAAAATATCCGGTACAGTCAACACCAGGCCCTCGATAACCACAGAGGTACTGACATATGGGAAGTTTTTGGAGGAGAATGACAGAGTGGATCAGGAGAGGTGGAAGCACAGGTAGATGAGTTCAAATATAAACTGATGCAGAGCCCAGCTCTGGGATGACCAGCCAATGTGTGGTTTGTGAGACACGTAGCGCTCTGGTGAGCACGAACACCCTCCCACTCTCCCGAGCGTGAGAGTGGAATTCTTGGTGTGGCACGCAGGGATAGAACAGGGCTAATAGTGTGACAGTCAGACTGAAAGTAAAGCAACATTTCCTGACAGTGAGATGTATTTTGCTGTGAAACAGCCTGCCAAGGGAAAGGGCTGGAGCCCAACTGCTTTGTCGTTTTTAAAGCAGGACTGGACAAAGCATTAGGAAAGGTAATCCAGGGAGCAAGTGTAAATTGGCTGGAGGACAGAGTAGTGATCTAATAGATCCTTTCCATTTCTAGCTCCTAGGATATAACACTCTGTAATGAATTTTTACTGGTTTTAAGCTTAGGGGGCAACAGATAAAACTGAGCAAAAAAATTAACAATAAGAACTAAGAAAAAAACTGCAGAGCTTGTCTAATAGTCATGGAGAGTGCCAGATTGAGAGTTCCTTAGGCCAATGGCACTATTCAAAAATAGCATTGCAAATGGGAAAGAGAAAATTGTTACATAGGTAATGATTATGGTAATGACATGTTTTTAAAGTGTCCTCGTAGTCCCAAGTATCTAAGAGCACATTTCAGATCTGGAGGTGTGCACATGTGATTCAGGTAATGGGAAATTGCTGTAGCTGACACTGAAATGCAGCAACCACTGCACTGAAACAACCTGTTTTAGTGGCAACAGTTTAAGATGGGGTATAAATTATAACTTCTGGAACTGGAACTGTAGAAGAATAGTCTTGGTTTGGCAGAATTTCATTAATTGATGAATTATCTAGGCAGGAGTTTCTTTTGCAACTGCCTTTCCCTATGTCTTTGCTTTTAAAGCAGTAGGATCTGGAAATATTGACCAGGCTTCCCTGGCTCCTTTTGGGTGGGCAGGGAGAAGTCTGTTGAGCTAGTATGACTCTGATCTGAGACACATTGGACTGGCCTCCTTGTGTAGTTTTTATCTCCCTCTTGTGAGTCCTGGCTTCAGCCTCTGAATTCCTGGAGAGCAAGGACAATCCCCTTTCTTTTAGCAAAGACAAGAAGGGAGCCCTATTGGAAAAATACAAAAATGCAAAATAGTACAATCTTTGTATGGAACCAGAATAGGCAGATTGGAAAAGCTGAATAGAAATTATTAACTGGTTTTAATATTGCAGTTTTAAACTGAAATGTGTTGGTTGTCATTCACATGAAGAACAGCTAGTTTTCCTTTTTTTTTTTAAATAAGCAGTCACAAATCTGAAAGAAAGTAGCCAAAATACAGATGTTCTGCATTGTTTATCGCTCATGAAATGAAACTTTCTTAGACAACAGCCTTGGGGAGTCATCTCAATTGCAATAGGAAGGAAATGAGCCAGGCAAGAACTTGCACGTTGAACATATCATCCTTCTGGAGCCACCTGCTCACCATGGAACTGACTCACATGGCATTAAAAATTGTTTGTTCTCATTTACATGATCTGCAAGACTGTGTTTAATGTAATATTTGTTAGCTGCACAATAAATCAAATCCTATCCCTTTGTTAATGAAGGTAGAAAACATACCTGTATAAAAGGCCTTTGACAACTGAGTAGCTGAGGTACTATACTGTTTGGCTACCTCCATGTTTTAGACAGACATACCAATATTCAAGATATTTGTTCAATAATCACTACAGATTTAGTCCATTTGGCTGTTAGCTAGTCATGCAAAAATCAGTAAAAATTTTCCTTTGAGCATTTATATTATTCATAGAGGTTGTTTGGAGCTAGAGTTCTCACTTTATCCACCAGAAATTTTAGTGTTTCATCAAAAAAAAAAAAAAAATNAGTCATGCAAAAATCAGTAAAAATTTTCCTTTGAGCATTTATATTATTCATAGAGGTTGTTTGGAGCTAGAGTTCTCACTTTATCCACCAGAAATTTTAGTGTTTCATCACTGAGACAAAATCCTGCCACTCTCCTGCTTCCAAAATAACAGAGCCAAAAAAATATTTATTTATAAACAACTGATGTGACAATCTTCAGCTTTTCAGCTACTGTAAACCTTCATGATCTGGGTTTCCCAGGGCTTGCAGGTTCTTAGTGTTATGGCAGTTGAAAAAAATGATTACACCAGCAGCTTCCATCATTTGAGCTTCCAAAATTGCAACATTCCTCTGAAGTGGCTCAATTTTAATTTTTTTTCTGAACCTTTTTATGTAAATTTCTTCTGTCTAGAACATTTCAACTACTCACAGGCCTTAGACTGTAGATTAGTATTTGACTTTCAGTAGGATTTTGTTTCTCGACTTCTTTATTTTATGAAAGAGTGACTTCTGTTCCTTTTCCATTTAGGCACCTTAGAAATCCTACCTTTCTTAGTAACGCCATGGAAAATCTCTCAAGCTGTGGGTGGTTCAGCTGCTGTTACCTGATGCAACCCTCAGTCTGGGTACACTGCCTTGCTTTAGGGAAAGGATGGCTTCTGGCAAGAGGCTGTCGATCCCGTCCCTCTGTTTGCTTGTTGGCTGCCGGTATGAGGAGGCTGGAAAAGGATGGAAAGGGACGTCATCTGGGATGCAGCAGGAAAACCGTGGCATGAATGAATCAGAGAACATTGCTTCCTACTTAAATGCTAAATTCCTATTAGATGCAGAAGGAGTGTAATTCCAAAATCCAGGCACAGAACAGAGGAGAGATGTTGACTTGTCAGGAAGGTATAAGTGCCATAATAGATTGTGTGGTTGACTGAAAAGGTAGTTGGGAATGTCCTTTTCATTTCCTGCAGTGGCACTGACCAGAGACATTATGAAGAATTCACATCCCCTCAGTTCTCCAGTCTGTAAAATGGGAACGATAATACCAGTTTTCCTTGGCCATGTGTTTTGAGATTTCCAGAGGTAACACTGCACATTCCACTTCATTAGCATGGATATTTAACAAGACAATGTTTGTGCTGACATCACGGCACATCCCAGGCCATGGGACCATCCACAGAAGTGGTACAGTGAGAAGGGCTACTCCAAAACCATCCCTGAACTTCAGCTGGTTGCCATGGCGACAGAGCTGCTTAGCTCGGCAAGGCAAGGGGAGAGTGATATATCCTGTAAAGGGCAACTTATAGCGTCACACTGCACTTGGATATATCTCTGGTTTTCTGGGTCTGGGCTTGCAGGAGACATTGCTGAGCTCTGGGATTTCCCCTTCTCCAGCTCACCTACAATGAACAATATGGCCCAAAAAATGGAAAACCACGGCGGAGAGAGAGCTGCAGGGCAGCTTTCCCTTGGCCTTTTGGTGACAGGGTGGGTGGGAGAGGAATCTGCATCTCTGAACCCTTCTGCAAGGACTTGGTGTTGAAAAGTGGTGAATACCATCTGCTGGCCTGCTTTCTCCTCATTTCATACATGCTGCTGCCAGGTACTCCTTTAGTCCCTGGGTCAGCAACATTCCCAGCACAAGGACTTTTCCTCCAGCCAGCCCCACAGGCACCAGTCACCCTCAGAGGCTAGAGCAGAGAACAGGGAAGGATACCCTCATCATTCAGGCTGTGTGACTGGGATCTTGAGTGCACTGAATGGTCTGCTGGCAGCGAGAGAGCTGGAGGGAGGCAGATGCTAAAAATTGCTTCAAGGGAAATTGGAAGGTGTCAGAAAGGTCATTTTGGACGTGGGGGAAGGACCAAGGGGTTAGAGGGTGACGTGTTAAGTGACATGAACTTCCTTGCTCTCTGCTGCTAGTATTTTCAAGTTTGGAGGAAAAACTGGCAAGAACTTTCCTGCTGATGAAGCAACATACAAATGGACATGGTTGCAGGGTAGAGATCATAGATTTTATAAAGGAAATAATGTAAAGGGCCTTGTGACCCACACTTACTGGTGAAAATAAGACTGAGTTTCTGAAGCTGAGAGGAAGAAGACAGGAGCCTAGGAAATCTCCTTAAAAGCTAAGGAAAGCATAGGGAAACTTAAAAGAAAAACAAGATAAAATGGCAATTGCATATAAGCCCACGCAGGCACTTACTCTCTTGCTTTCTCTCTTACACCCACACACTCAAGAACATTTTTCTGTCCGAAATAGTAGGGGAAAGATATCATAGCCTTCATTGTCGGGAGTAATTTCTCTTCACATGTCACTAACAACAAATTCTCAGAGCAAGAAGATAAATACTGACCAAAACTCATCTGCCTGCTTTTTTTCCTTTCTAAACCTGAAAATAAATAAGGAAAAAGCCCCTGTGAACTGTGGAGTTGAAGAGCTACATGTTGACAGCTCTTGGATGAATGAAGACCAAACACAAGTATTTGTGTGCCAATAATACCATGGGAGGCAGCCAGGTGATTGCGTGGGGAACCAGGGCTCACTTTTCCTCACAGGAATGGCTTTGCATTTGGGGGTATCATGGAATATGGCTGCAGCTCCTCTGGGCTTTCACTCCCAAAATGCTTGACAAACTGGAGGGTTTCCCACCCCTCATGCCCAGCTTTGCTGAAAAATCACCAGCTGGCTGCACTTGCTTGGGAGTAGGATGCCCCTCAAGAGGAAGCCTTTTGGTTGCACAGGCTGCACAGGGGTTTTACGCAGCAGGGTGAAGAGGGGTGGCTGCCTGCTGGGTTTAAGTTCTGCCACTGCATTGCTCAGAAGGGCTGAGCTCTGGGTGTCTCTGGGGAGACAGAGCTATCAGTGCTCAGACAAAGTTGGCATTGTTGTGTGCCTGCGTTACAGGAGCAAAAGCTTGAGCCCACCCTAAGGGTGCTGGACTCTCCCTTTCCAGGGATGGTCCTTTAACAGACACTTTGAGATCCACACAATGGGCTGAAAGCAGTTTGGATCTTTGTCCTGTATTTAACTGACACTCTAAACTTCCCTTCTGAATATTGGCATAGGCCCTCTTGGCTTTGACGGGTGTTTGTCCGACTCCATGGGACTCTCCGTCCCAGCACACACTGAGTGAAAGACTCCACCAGCTCATTCAGAAATTAAGTTTGTTCATCAGAGTCATGTCCCATGCAGGGAGGAAAAAAATCCCTGGGCTGATGTGTATTCCTCTGTTCTGTATGTTCATTCATGGTTGATGGTTGGGAAATTATAGTATGAAAGAGAAGATCATTATTGTTCCTGGCAAGGAATGGAATTTGTAAAAGCAGATTTCATTTTTAAAATATTTTTTAAAGTTTTAAAAAATTTTGTATTATTTTATTTTATTTTATTTTGCAAAAGGTAAATAATACCCAAGAATCCCCCAATCCACTTCCAGTGTTCTCTTCTCTCTACATGAAACTGCCAAATCTGAATTGGAAATACGCAAAAAAAAAGTGTAGGGCTTTTTTATGATGCTTGGAAGAAAATGGATTTGCAGAGCTTCTCTCTTTAAATGTGTCAACATAAATGACATCCAAGCAGGTCTTGCAGATTGCATGGCATAGGCAAATAACTGCTATTTATTGCATGGGCTGTGCAATTTTTTACCTAGCTATTTCTGCCACATGCAGAATAGATGAAACAAATTTTCCTCGCACGTTTATATATACATTTATACATTTATATAGTGCCTGTCAGGAGTTGCATGCTGTGGTCTCCACTAATGCTCATTTGTGCCATGATTCCTTATCCAGGATTTAACCCCTCCCAGAGGAAAACTACATCCCATCTGTGATACCTTTTACAAAACAAGGCAGATTCTGTGCAGCGTTCTGTCTAACAGGTTACAAATGGCATTTTCCTTCCCTTTGGCCTCCCCAGTCCCCTCTGGAAAGGCAATCTAAGGCAAGTCTATCACAGAGTTACAGAAGAGACACCTTGCAATTGACTCTTTCAGGTCTCTCAGTCTTTCACCACCAGCTTGTTTCAAAGGGATGGCAACATAAAAGAGAAAAGTATTTAAAAAGAGAAGATGAATAAGTCAAGTGAGGCTCAACAAGGAAAATGCATTCCTTCTGCATGGATATCAGTAAAAGCTATGTATGTAGGCATGTCAGAGTTAATTTGTTTGAGGCTTTTGATACTGAGGGAAAAAAATTGAAGTGTTTCTCTATTACTTCCTTCCTGCTATGTGTATTACCAAGCTGTTTGCCCCACTGGCTTTGGATATTCTCTACTAGGATGTTAATTACCCAACACATTATGCTCCAACAAGTCCTCTGGATGGGAATATCACTTCTGCTCCTCACAGCTGTCATCAGAGGGACAACGCATGTGTCTGAAGTTACCCCTGGAATTTGCTGAATCAGACTCCGAGTTTCCTGCTACAGCAACATTTTACAATTCTCCTCTCCCTTGCTGACCTAAATAGCTCCCTTTTGTGAAACATACAAATTACATCTGTGATGCCAACATTGCGCCTGCGCGTGTCTGTACGCGATTTACTCAGGCAGGGCTTTTACCGCTGGCTTATTTTTCAGAGTGAGAAAAATAAAGGTTTCTGTGCTTAGATACGATGACAGTTTTGCAGCAGGAGAACACTGAACAAGAAAAATGAAGACTGCAGAAGTGGAAAGAGGAAATGAAAGTTGCTCTACCGACAGGGCGACATGAATTCAGCAATGGGTGGATTAGTCTGAGTGTTATCAGTGATGATGAAACACAGCAGACTGTGGTTATGAAATATTTATGAATGGGGAAATGATACTGCATTCTGCAGTGCAGCACAGGGGAAAGAGAAATTTCAAGAATACTGTAATAGCAAAGCCCTCCATTAATTATCGAAAGCAAGCTGTAATGCCAGTTACTATGACAACAGGGTCCCCTATGTATTTTGCACTATCAGGGGGGTGGGAGGAAGAGAGGTAGGAGAAAGAGGGGGCTATTTACTGGAGTGCATTGTATTTATTTTGTTGTTGTTGTTGTTGTTAATTAGGACTAGCCCAGCCTGTGACTGTGCAGTTAATTTAAATGATAAAATTATAAAGTGACTGTTGGCTAAAATACAGGGAAAGTCTTTAATAAGTGGAACTGGTCTTTTTGCTCTTTGCATATTAAGGGACATGCTATCATAATTATTAATATTCTTATGTAATATTAATGCATGATAATGTAATAATAAAAAGCGAAATTATACTAGAAGTATGATTATTAATAATAATTTTGACTGTCTTAGGCTTCCACTCACAAAGCATTTTAGAAGCAGTGATTAATTAAAGTGTCAATATTGGCATACTAAATCCACCACTGCATTTCCAGATGGGGCAGGGGAATGTACGACCTCTGCCCACTTATTTTTAATTACCACTTATTTGATTTCTTAAATCCATGACTATCTTTGAGATTTCCACTTATCCTCAGCACAGCCAAGTGTTTTTCCTGCCCCTACCTCTACTGGGTGCAGTGCATGTGAGCAAAGCAAGGTGATGAGGAAGAAGGACGCTGGCTGAAACACATCTCAGGTCGCTGCCAGCGTGTCCCGCTAAAGCAGCACATTTGTGAACAAAACATCTATAAACAGTTTCTAAATGGAACAACGCCTCTGCTCTGGCGACTGTGGGTGCTGGGATGGGTGGGGACAATGGGCCACAGATGGTGGCCAGGCTGGCTGGCTCTCCCTGGGCAGCACGTGCTGCTGTGGCTGTAAGAGGCAAAGCACTCCAGCACAGAGCATTGCTCCAGGTCAGTCAGACATTGCCTGCATTTTCGTCTTCTCGTTTTAGGCTTTGCAGTCCTTTCACCAATCATTATCAAAGGGCTCCAGAAATTATTTTAGTGCAGATCCTTTCCAGTGGGCACAGAGTGCTTCAGATCCATTAAATGCTTGGCCCAAAGTGATTTAGGTTATCAGTAGCAGAGGGAAGAACACATGCCAAACCCCTTATTTTCAGCTTCAGGACCTTCCACAGCACAGAAGAAACTCCTGATATTCTGCTCTTCTGGGAGGGAAAGAATTACAAAGGTGGGAAGTGAAAATGGTTGGAAACTTGCAGCCTGAGTCCTCTCTGGCAAGTAGCTAGGTGCAGTATTTCTTGGTGGACATTTCCATTTCCTGGTGCACATTTCCTAATCTTACATGATGAAACCAGCCAGAGGCAGGAATCTTAGCCTCACACACCTGATGGGGTGCAAACGTGGCTGGATGAACAGCAAGGCAAACGTGGTTGCAGCAAGAGGATTTCTGTGTCACCACTTAATAGGCAGTACCATGAAGGTTGTAACTTCTTATGTGTGGGTGTATGTACATGCATATAGGTGTGCATGCACTCGTGCATCCATAAGCATAGGTTTTATACACCTAGAATGCAATGGACTGTGCACTGTGTGAAACATTGGCCAAGAGAGGAAGCATTTTGCCTGGTTTTGTTCGTGTTGAGCTTATTGTATGAATATGGAGGAGAAAGCCATTTATTGTTTGTTTGTTACTGCAAGCTTTCCCATCTTCCCCTCCTTGCAGCTCAGAGCCCCCAGCTCCTCTTTGCTTGGATGCATTATTGCCATCCTGATTTCTGCTTGCAGAAATCACCTGCCTTGACGTGGCTCAAGACATGAGCTGGGAATACTCCATGCCCTTCAGTAGCCTGTATTCCCTTTCTTTAAAAAAAAACCCAAACCCACAAACCAAAACACAGCACTGTGAGAATGATGTGCACACCGTGAGCCATAAACAACGGAGTAACGTAATCCAGGCGATGAACGGCTTCGGGAAGCCAGCAGGGATAGCAAGGGCTCCGTTTTCACTGTGATGAGAACTGCCCCAGAGGACCAATATGGATGTGAGCTTTTCTCTCTTTGGCTCCAAGGCTAGAGGAATCCAATAAATAGCTCAGACTACAACTCACTTAGTTACAAACAATGTGGGGAAGGGCAAGCCTGTTAGGTGTGGGAAAGAAAAGCAGGTCGTATTGGTTTAAGAGTTTCAGAAACTTGACAGATAAGAAAAGGTTCTGGTAACTCTTTGTTTAGTGTGGGAAAGGCAACAAGTA
This sequence comes from Notiomystis cincta, assembly GCA_013398075.1. Lineage (NCBI taxonomy): Eukaryota > Metazoa > Chordata > Aves > Passeriformes > Notiomystidae > Notiomystis > Notiomystis cincta. Next base: position 78,327 of record VZRX01018924.1, read on the forward strand.
GCCGTGGGCATGGGAAAGGTAATAATATTCCTGGAACACAATATCTGCCAGAGACAGGTCTGATGTATTAATCCTGCCTCGGCACAGAGGAATGGCTGGGCATTCCCCGTAGCTCTCCCCCACTCCCCATGAGCTCTGTGTTAGATGCATTGCAGAAGGATGCCTGTTGGAAAAGGGCATGGATGGGCCTCAGAGAAACCCAGTGCCAGCATTCAGAGCCATGTCTTTTGGGACACAGGATGGGGGAAGCCTTGTGTGCTGCAGGAAAATCATTAGTTCCAAGGCTAATTTTAGGGTAGAGGAAACCATGCCACAAATTATTCACACTGCTACCTAGAGGGCACTACCTCCACCTCTGTGCATTTGGTGATGTCTGTGGGCCAACTTGGAAAAAGACTGAGCTGAGATGTTCCCTTTTCCTCTTCCAAATGGTTATTGGTTGTCAGTCTTGAGAGAGTGCACATGCATGTGTGTCTAGGCTTTAGTTCATTAATTGTCACATACTAACTCATGTCATCAGCTCACCAGGGCATTTGCAGGAGTAATCTGGTGGCCACAAACTCTGTCTTCTCTGGGATGGAAGGTGTCATTAGCAGATTTGTACATCTCTGTGTGGAAAAGACAAACTGTGTCCCTAAGATGCACCAGCCAGCTGAGGTAAACCTCGCCTGGCCCTCTGAGTTTGCTTTATCCAGCTGCTAGCAGCTGCAGTATGAATTACCCCATCTACACAAGGATTAACCCAGGAGCCAATCTGTGTCAAAAGCCATCCTTGTTGTCTCAAAGAGGACAGAGTTGAAAGCTACCACGCTACAAAGATTTGCACAAACCCTTGGGGGTCAGTCTAAAATAAACGTCAAGTGTCTGTAACACAAACATTTAGAAAAAGCACAGACAGGTATTTATGGACATTTTATCCTGTTGAAGTGAGAGCCTTGTCACCAAGCTTGGGAAAGCAACCTCTGAACAGCACTAGGAAAAGCAGGATATGAGCCTCAGCAAGTGAAGGAACTGTGCCTGTGTCTGCGCCTGCCCAGTGTGTAGAAGGAGGGAGGGAAATCAGAAGGGGGATTAGTTTCTGGTTGCTTCTGCTTCTGACAGCCCCTAAGGTGCTAGGGAGAAAAAGAATAATCCTTGCATTAGACATGTTTGCATCACTCCATAAATAATAGATATCAGCAGTCAGACGGAGCAGGGGCTTCCCTCAGAGGCGTGAAAGCCGTAAGGGAGGAATTCTGGAGTGGGAGGCCCTAAGTTGCCTTGGTGGCCTTTCTCCCCAGGGCCCTGCTGCAATGGAGCACAGCAGGGGCCAGCCCTGCCCAAGCCTGCAGCAGGAGCCTGGCTTGTTCTAAAGCAGCCAGAGGAGAAGCCTCCTTCATTACCTGACAGGTTTTATGTTCCGGCTTTGGCTGTTTATTCTTTCTAGTGCTATTCTGTTTGGTCGCTGCAGAGACTGCTAAGAGACACAGGGGAGCAGAGAGCACTTAGTCAAGGGCAGAAATATTTGGATGCAGTCAACAATAAAAGGAATCCCTGAAAATTATAGATGTTTTCCAGAGCAGATATTTTCTCTGCCTGCAATGTTTCATTTGCTCGATTCTGAATTACCCTGAAGTACAATTAAAATACTTTAATGTTTGAAATCTGGAAATCCTCAGTCCCACAGTCTTAATATCATTCCTGGCTGTGAAAGAAGGGGGGGAGGAGGGAAGGATTTATTCTTACTAGGCTGCAGGGGGATTTACACTAAAGGTTTACATCTACTTCATTGCAAATCCTTTCTGATCAGTCCTTCCCACCCAGTGCCTGTGGGTGAGAAGAGGGCAGAAGTGTTGGTGGTGCTGGCACCTCCCCTGCTTCCAAATGAGCAGGGCAGCTGTGACACCCTCCCTCTGCAGCCCCAAGCCAACCAGGCACTCTGTGCCCTGATTTCAGAAAACCTGGAATAATTTTATATCAACTCCTGTGGGAGGAGGTATAAAGCTAAAGCTGCAGTTCTGCCTCTGAAAGTTCACTTTTTTCCTTCTTCCAGAAGCAGATATGACCTGACATCTGAATGCAAAGTGAGGATGGAGCCAAGGCATGGATTTGGTGTGGTTCTACAAGTGACAACCAGAGGCAATATATCAGAGAGCACTGTACCCCTCTGTCAAAAAATATTGTAGAGCTACAATCCATAAGGTGGCTTTGACCATTAAGGAAGCAAGGAAAGCCAGTTTGGTTTTCCCTTGGCTCATCCTTGTCCCTCTTGCACTTATGCTGCTCCCTACAGCTTCCAGTGGAGTGTGTGCTTGTGGATGCACAGTACAGAGAGAGGACTCTGCATTGCTAAGCAAACATTTGGATGAGTGATATCAGACTTTTCTTAAAGAGCATGAGCTTAATTTAAGACTCAGCATCCAGGCTGAGCCAATTCACATGTGCTGGGAGAAGTCTGCTTGGATGAGTGATGGGAGCCGCTGGTACCTGCTAAGTGAGAGAGGCTACAAGTCATCATCTGAGTACTTTGGAGCAATGTCCCTTACGATCCTCTGATTCATGTGCAAGGAGCATCACATAACTCAGGGACACTTACAAAGCCCTGTGGTGCCATCCTTCAAGGTTTCACTACAGCAACTCCAGGACTGACTCCAGGCAACTCTAGGCAACTCTGTAACTCGGGGCCGGCTGAACAAGGGCTTGGCTCAGCTCTTTGCACTTATAATTAGTTAAATCACTTACTGCTACAAGACAAAGAGGAGCTGCAGAGGAGTTTTCCTGCCTAGGAAGATTCACGGTGACAGAAGCATAATCAACACGGAGCAGCAAAGATGAGAGGGAAGAGGAAGCAGATCCCTGTGTCAGATTGCTTTGCCTCTAAAGGTGCTCACAGTTTTCTCCTGTTGCTGCCAGTTTGTCCTGGTGTAGGGGTCTGCCAAAGACTTACCTACCTGCCACTCTCGACTGTAAGATGCAGGTGAGGTAAAATGAGTGAGGGTGGCTTATTCAGTGTCTGGTAATTAGAGGAGGATCAGATAAGCCCCCTGTAACTACTGGCAGGTCAGCTGGGAAAGCCTGGACCTTTGGGCTATTTCATGTCAGACAGGGGTGTACCAGTGACACTGGCTGAGGGCCACAGCCCCCCATCCCAGCGGCTGTGTGTACCCAGCTAGACCTTAAACCAGCAGCTCCAGTCCATTAGCAGACTGTGAGCACTCTTAATGTGCCAGCAATCTTGTGAGATGTGTCTGGTGGTCATTTAGAAAACCTGAAAGGTTTGACCCAAAAGTGGGCAAGAAATTATCTTGTAGTTCACCAACAGCAGAGTTGCAAGTGAGCTGCAGCATCTGGAGGGTTAAAAAATGGTAGGGACTTTATTGAACTATCAAATACCATTATCTCTGCACATGTTTGTTTGTGGGCATCTTATCAGTTAGAAAGTTTTGGAATTTCAATCCTTTACCCCTTTTGTATTCCCTAGTAGAAATCGCTCATGCTTAATGGCATGTCTTTTAGGGAAAGATTAGCCAGACCAGCTACATTGGAGGGCAGCAGGTTTTGGTGCTGCTAGTACATCAGCCCTTCAATCCACTGCTAAACCAGTCTTTACCCAGAGTATGTGCCAAGATGTTAAGCATTTTCTTCAAAGAGCTGTTTATTAAGCGCAGAGAGCCTCGAGACAGCAGCAAGTGCCTAGATTTTCTAGGAGGAAAAATAAAAATCTTTTTTGGTTAAAATTAGCTTTCAGGTTGCAGGGTTGAAACCACCTGAGGTTAGAGCCTTGCTGCTCTTCAATAGGCAAATGAGATGTTTCATGAGGAATTTCCTTTGCGTGACTATGAAATGAGTCTGTCTTCCAGCAGCACCTTCTGCAGCATCAGGTGTCCCTCTCCACAGGAGGAACAAAGCAGAGAGCCAGGTGACATTGCTGGGCAGACAATGGATTCCCTCTGCTCTGTGGGATGCTTCACAGTGGAGTGGGTATTGCCATTTATTGCAAGTGCCCTGGCATTAGCTGTTCATTATAATATATTAAACAGAGGGATCTCCATAGGGCTCTCGTGCCCTCCCTCACAAATGTGCCCTGGCTTCCTTGAAGCATTGTTTGAGCAGAGCATGACAGCACTTGTCAGTGGAGCACTTATGGGGATGTGTTTGAGTCCTAATGCACTGTTTAATTCTCCTCCATCAGTCTCCTGCGCGCTCTTTCAAATTCAGATGTGGATTTTCCCCCCATGTCCATCGCAGAGGATGAAGGCTGTATTTGCCATAGTCTTTGTTCTGCTTTTGCCTTCAGTGTGAGCTGTTCTCAGACTGTGCTGCAGTCTTTATCAGAGTGTGTCCTAGCTCATTTTCCTCTCCATTTTCCTTCCCAGAGGACATGTCCTGGCGCAACACTGAGAACAAATGACAAGGATGATCAGAGATATGAACCAGCTTTCTCAATATGAGCAAATAAATAGATTGGTGATCCTCAGCCTCCAAGGCTGTGAGGAGATGGAGGTTTGTTGGAGCCTGAGTGGAGGGAAAAGTTGCAACCATTTCAGACAGTTCCCCACTCGTTCCTTTATACTACAGACAGCACCCATAAGCCAGCACGTGGCAGGCTTCTGCCACACAGAATCAGGCTGTGGGAAATCCTTGCCACAGGAGGGTAGAGGTGCTGAAAGCTTCTGTGGGATCCAGGGATCGTGAAGCATGTTCAGAGAAGATAAATCCATCGAGAGTTATTGCATGCAAAGGCTTTGCCTCGGGTTCAAGCTGTCCCTGAGCTGCAAGTGGGCTGCAAGGTACTCCTCTGGACCAGTTCAGAGAGAAGGATGTTGTGGGGGACTGGGTCATGTCACAGACTTTACAGAAGTCCAGATAAATGATGTCTGTATCTCTTCCCTTGCCCTCTGATGTAGTTACCCCATCATAGGAGTCCAAGAGGTGGTTCAGGCAGAGCTTGCCCTTGGTGAAACCATGCTGGCTGTCCTGGATCACTTCCCTGTCCTCCATGTGCTGTAGCAGAGCTTCTTGGAGGATCTGTTCCATGATTATATTGCTATTAATCTTTATTTATAACAATGTTTGCAGAATTTCTTTTTTAAGTCTTGGCTTTCCTGTGCTGAGGTCAACTGACATCCATCAGGAAAGTTACAGCACAGTTCAATACCTCAGAACCTCCTAGGACACGCTACCTTCCTGGGCTGGAAGGGAATGAATGAGTGAATATCCAGGTGCCAGTGATACCAGGATGTGATACCAAGTCCTGCCCAAGCCCCAGAGTGCTCTGGTCCTTCTGGCATTTCAGTGATCCCTGAAGGACTTGAAATGCAATGGGGGCAAGAGACACAGCTAATGAGGGAATCCCTCTGTGGCACCAGCTTCATTGTCATGAACATTGTCTCTGAAAGGCTGATTTGTTTTCTCTGCTGTATATGATGCATGAAGCAGGGGGCTGAAAATCCATTTTAATGCCAGTGAGTGGTGTCAGGTGAATATGAGCTGACATAGGAAACCAGAAAATTAGAGCAGCTTCCCTTGACCCAATATTAGCAAAGGGTTTTCTGCAAGCTGTGATAGATGTAGATCCTCAACCATTGATTTTTTTTGGTACCTGTCCATGAATATTATGATAAAGTGTTGGTTTTGTGAGGTTGTTGGTTTTTGGGTTTTTTTTTTTTGAAGAGAGTTGAGTTGCTGCAGCTTTGTGAAATAATGGTGATGTAGTTATCTATGAGATACCTAAGTACCATGACACACAGAGCATTAGAATTCATCATGCTTGTTATTGTCCTTTTACAAATGACTTTATGCCAACCAGTCAAAGCTTGGGACTACAAATGCAGCTGCACAGAGATAGCCACACACCACCTTCTGTGCAAAGGATCTGGTCTGATCATAAAAGAGGTACTGCCAGGGACCATGTAAATGAAGTTTTTCATGAAGCAGATAGGGGATGTGGACAAAACACTGAATTCAGGAGAGGATTGCAAATACAGATGTGACAGGAGATTAGGAGAAAATACTTGTCAGTGAAAGGTAATAAATGTGTGTCCAGAACACACAGAGCTAGGGAAAGCAGAGAGATGGATTTTTGTTTGAGAAAACTCCCTGATGGCTTCATGACACCCCTTGTAATCTTGACTGAGCTTTAGGACTCATGAAATTTGTGCAAATAGGTTCACCTGCACCTGAAGTCCTCTGTTTTCCTTTGACAACAACACCTTTTCAAAAGACTCAATTGTCTGACTTACAAATATTTTTTCCATTATTTCAGCCCTGATCATCAGTTCTGTTCCCTGGGGTAAATGGCCCTGGATGTACCCTTTTTCTCCTCCCATCCATCTGTTGTGTCTGCCCAGGAATTATTTCAAATTTCAGCTTCATTTTCCTCTCTCACACCTGGATGACTTAATCTTTGAAACATCCAGCCATAAATACATGGTGCCCCTAGAATTGTCAGGGACTCCTTACACAGCTAATAAAATCACCAGAATCAGCAGAGTGAGGGGAAAAAACCCTTAAGGTATCCCAAGAACTGAAAATTTTGTGTTTGTGGCAGCCAAGACCAAACTAGCTCATCTGAGAGGCAAATCTTATCAGCTGAGGCTTGGGGTTGAGGCTGGCTCCAAAGGACACTGGTAAAGGAGTCTCTGGACTGCACCTTACTGCATAGATGAGGAGGTTAAGGTGCTCAGATTTTCTGCATTGAAGTATGCAGGGTAAAAGACTTTGGTTCACAGCATGAAGCTGTGTCAGGGGAGCTTTAGGTTGGGTATTAGAAGTTTCTTCTCCTAGAAGGTAGTTGGGCACTGGAACAGCTCCCCAGGGAAGTGGTCACAGCCCCAAGCCTGGCAGAGCTCAAGAAGTGTTTGGACAGTGCTCTCAGGCACATGATGTGAGTCTTGGGGTGTCCTGTGCAGGGCCAGGAGTTGGAGTTGATGATATATCCATGAGGGAGTTAAAATAACCTAAAACTGTACACTTTAAGTGGAGAGTATATTACAGCTGGTGGGTGGGAGATTGCTGAACAGTTTTGTTGAGTCCTTGCCTGAGGAAGAAGAAATTTTATTGGAGAAAAAAATCTTAGTCTTTCAGGGGTGAAGTGGGTAACACCTAAACCTATTAGTTGAATTACCTCTTCTTTTCTTTTAACTGGAGATAAACCAGAATGTATTTTAAGTCTCATCTTACCCCAGTTTTTCTACTCTTCCCTAGTGAAAACGAGTTTTTCAACCAGTTCCACTCTGTCAGACTCCTTTCTTATGAGATGCCCCTCCAGTGTTTCACTCAAGATGCTATTCTGCTTTTCAGTGCAAAATCTTTTTCTGCTTTCTGTACAGCAGTGAAAACTGCTCTCCATGCTTGTTTCCTGATCTAGCCTTGTTGCTTCTTTCTCACTTCATCATTCAACCAGTGGGGAATATTAATCAAGGCCTGTAATCATTTGAATTGCAGGTGGTGAAAGGCACTGTCTTTAAGTCTTATGAAATATGCCCATAAGCAGCAGATGCAATGAGATGTATTTTCCTAAAGACCTGTCTAGAGATTGAATTCTGCTGTCTAGAAAAGGCTGTATTGGCACTGCTGTTGTCCCTACAGTGAGGTGATCAATAATGCTTGTTTTCATTACTCAGTGACTTCTATCTGTTAATTATACAGGAATTTCAGATTTTCCAAATATTTCCCCACTTACAACTGGACATCAGCCTCAAGTGTGATTGCTGAAGTGACTGGTTGTGACAGAAACACAGACATACTAGCAGAAAGCTTAGTAGTGAACCCATTTCCTTAGGAAGTAAGTCTAAAAACTTGCAGTAGAAGTGTGCTTTTTGGCTTGCTCGAACAGGGTAGGTGGCAGGACACACAAAGTGCTAATCATTAGTGCACTGGCTAGCAGTTTATCCTCTTATCTCACCCTGACTTGAGAAACAAACCCTCAGCTTTTCCTGGTGGTAAAGCTGCTGAATAAGAGCAAAGTGGAAGAGATCTTGGCTTTGTCCATCTCATCTTGGCCTGCCAACAAAAATAATGAAGGGACAGCACCACATTTTGCGAATCTTTGTGAACTGTATCAAACATCATTAGCAAAATATCTTAAATTCCTGTGCTCAAGAGGCTATCTGGCATGTTCCTGGGAAGTGTTCCAATCCTAAAGAGATTTTGGTGAAAGACTGGGACCAGTTGCATTGCAGATATTTCTGGGCAAGCTCCTGCATTTCCACAGGTATCCCTTTCACAGAGCAGAAATGCAAAGCAAACTCTTGAGTCACTGCTGATGCACATAATCACATTGCTGGTGGTGTGATCTGCCAGGAGCATCAGAGCCAGCCCCAGCAGCTGGACTTTATCTCTTGGTGGTGTAGTTTGCAAGAAGAAATGCTCTTTGGATCCTCTTACCATGGTAAGCACCATAGACTTGGAAGAGCTGAGAGTGCTTTTTTATTTTTTTTATGTTCACTGAGTGTACCCACATTAAGAACAAAAACTATTGCCTTCCAGGATTAAAAGAAAGCTACATCTAGGCTGATATCCCATTCCTGAGAGGGCCTGCAGAGGATAATGTGAAAATAGTGGATAAAGAGGGAAAATGTACAGGAGTGCAACAAAAACTCTCAGGTCAGATATTTCTTAGCTCAGATTTGTTGTCTGTATTTAACACCTCTCAATGGATTTTGCTTTCAAGTAGCCATCCAGTCCTTTTTGAGCCATGTAAAAATCAACATCCACAGCCTCCTTAGGCACATGATGAAAACTATTTCCATGTGTTGGTTTGGAACCTGCAAGCTTTCCTTTCTGTCCCTTGCTTCTTATCCTGGGAGGAAATAATCCACCCCTACTCCTTACAAAGGCATTTGTTTGTTCTCTTGTTGGTCTTCCAGGTTTTTCTCTTTTCCTACCAATCTCATTGTATTCAGCATTGCTCATTTTAGAATTAAAGGCCTCAAGGCATCACAAGACAACTTGCCTTTTATCATGGATTCCCAAATAGCAGAGCAGGATCCTCCAAATCCAGAACTGTGCCCAGCAGTGGCTCTGCTCTCATGTATCTTCTCAGCAGAAGGAGCTCTGCAGAGTGGAGTTGCTCAGCACTTGGACTAAGACAACCCTCGTTAAAACATTGCTGTGGCACTTTGCAGAGGTGGTTCTAAAAGCATCACTCTCTGCCTTGCGTGATGTTTGTGTGATTTCCAGGGACATGAGGGGAAGTAATTTATACTGAGACTCTTCAATCAGCAATAAAAAGCTATTATACAGCTGGAATACTTGGCTGGTGTTCCTGGTGCAGACAAGAGCTATGAACATCTGTGTTGCAATATGAGAAACACAATCAGACTGTCTGCTGAGGATGGCTGAGGGGCAGTCGTTTGCAGAAAGTAGGGCAGCCTCGTTTGCACAGGAGGCTGCTTCCTGCTTTGCATACCTTGGGATGCCAGGGAAAAGTCTCTGCTGCACAGAAGTGCTGAACCACAGAGCAGCATCACTAGACCCTCCAAAAGGACACCAGACTCATGATGGTGTGACTGTGATTTAGTGAATTCCTAATTGTGTAGAAGAGCAGATTTGTTTTTACACAGAATCTTCTAAGCTGTGAAACTGTTTTCAATTGCTTGTCTGCTGCACAGAATAAAAAAATAGGAAGGACCAGCAAGTGGGTGTAACAGCTGGGTACCTGGACTTTGGAAGTACTGGAAAAAACTGCCTGCTGCTTCCCTCTCCTCCTGTTGCTGCACAGATTGAGTCTGAAGTCAGGATTTAAACAGTGAAATCCCTAGCTGGTGTCAAGTCTGACAGCCTGCTGCACACTGTCTTGCTCTGATACATCTGAACTCCCCTCACTACCAGCTCCAGAGGCAGAGGAACAGCCCTTGGGATGCCTCTTCTCTGTAATTCCGGGTGTGGCCTGGAAGTGGGAACAGTGCTCCCCCTCTGCATTTGCCAGGGTGTGGGCAGTGCAGAGGCGTCCGTGGGCGGTGGAGCAGGGCTCCTGCTCGGAAGCTCCCCGTGTGACTGCGGCACAGGCTGGCAGGAGCTGAGGAATAGCTGGATGCTATTTCTGTTATATCTCCTCAGAGTGAGGTGTGTATTCAACAGCCTTTCAGCAGTCAGAGCTCACATCCAGAGCTGGAGCAGGGATGTGGGATGGGCAGCAATTTTCCCTGTTAGCATCTTTTGGTCTCAGTCTGGACAGGGCTGGTTTTTGATCCCCGTGTTCAATCCCACTTATGCTTTCTGGACATTCCCTTAAGGGCAGCCACCTGGGGAGGCAGATTTTGTGAACAAGTGCCAGGAACATCCATCTGAGGTTGAGTATTTGTAGTTGCTCCCAGTCTCTGGGGTGTGAATGTGTCACCCAGTGCCTGTGGTACCCACCCCACCAACCTGTGCTCCCTCAGCTTTAGGGAGATGGGTGTCTTTTCCATTTCTTTTGGTCAAGATGTTGTGTAAATGAGTCTTGTTGGTCATACAATTGAAAAGAAGAGATTGGAAACTCCTCAGGGCAGAGGCTCTCTGTGTTGGTGCCTATTGTAGCTCACACACATCCCTGAGAGGCAATGCTTCATAATTAATCGCTAAATAATTAATAATAAGAAGAAGTAGATACCACTCAGGAAGTAATTAACCTTATGCTTACAGGGAAGTCCTATGGAAGGGAAGAGTAATTAAAGGCTTTTTAAATGACACAGGAAAATCCCCACTGACCTCAGTCAGGTTTAGGAATTGAGTCCAGTAGGATTTCCTTAGATATCAAATAAAAATAACTTTGTTCCTGTCTATAAAATTTCCTAATCTGGTATTTTTTGTTCATCGATCTGTACAAGTGTGCAGCCTGGATGAATAATTTTATTTTTATTTAATTTAATTTATGACAGTATGAAAGGGTTAGTTACAAGGTATGCTGGAATTTTCCTTGGAAAGCAAGCAGGAATAGGCTTTTTCACAATTTCATTCAGGCATTATCATACAGTGGACAAAAGTAAAACCTGGATGGCAAAATTAGTTTGCAAGAGATATCTTTAGGTACCACGATCCATCCACAAAGGCACAGAGAGCATCTTTTTTTGTTCATAGCTCAAAGAGACTTTTGCAGACATTGCCACATTCCCTCAGATGAATTCACACAGTCCTGTAGAGATGTGAATTTTCTGGGACTTTGGAGCTGTCACTGCTGAGAGAGCTGAAAGCATCAGCTGAGTATATCCAACACACAGCTACTCAATATCACTCCATCAAGGTAAGCCTTGCAACTTCTTGTAGCTTCATTGGTCTCCTCTTGCAAATCAAAGCAGAATAAAAGTCACAACCTTCTCAAACCCTTGCAAGGTATTTTTAAAATCAGGGTGAGTTAGAGCTCTGAATTTCGTCGTTCCCAACAGCATCCATAATGGGCCCCCTTCGAAGCTGCACATCTCAAGGGTGTCTCCAAGTGCTGATAATGAACCCCTCCTGGCCTGCAGGGTTCATCAGTGTCCTTTACAAGTCCTTCAGTCTTTCTTTACCCTCTCATTATACAGGTCAGTCCTCTCTCCTGATACCAGGTAAAGGGGATTACATTATGCTGCTTTTGTCAAATGCATGACAGAGAGTACGAGAAGATGTCAGTCATTTTGGGTCTGTCTTTGGGGCTCTGAGGAAGTTCTGTCTCTCAAGAAGCTTCCTGTTTTGTTAGCTCAGGTGTATTTGCAAACTTAGAGCTTAATAGTCCCTAGTGCAGTGGAAAATGAAATCACCTTTTATTGTCCTGAAGCCACCTTTGAAGGGATATTGTGCATGGCATGACTTTACCAGTTCAGATAATCCACTTTAGCTGTATTCCTGCCCTGGTACTTGGCCCCAGATAAGTCGTACTAAACGTCTTAAGAAGGTGGCCCAGGGCTATGCTGCACACCTTGGGCAATTCTGGGGAAGCCCATTTAGTCCCTGTGCTCCCTATCCCCCTTCACCAGTGCAGCTTAACCAGCAGCTCCAGGCTTAGCCCTGATGGAACCCCTGGTCCCAGCCCAGTATATTCAACCTCCAACCTGTCACAGGAAATTGCAGCTGGATGCTGTTTCTTCACACCTGGGAGACCAAGAAGTCTCCCCAGCCCTGGCTTTCCATCTACCACAGTGTCTTCTCCTTTGAGGACCAGGCTCATGAAACTGCAGTGGCTGTGAAGGAATAGCAGAAACTCCCAGGAGAATCAGGGTCTCCCATTTTGCTGGCATCCCTAACCTGGCCAAGTGGCTCACTGCTGTGGAAAGGACAGCTGTGTCCTTCTCCTTCCCCTGGGCCCACTGCTGCTTTTCTGCCAGCTCCCTTGCATTGATTGACCCATGATGCAACCACTAATGAGATGGAGTGATGGCAAACACACCCTCATGCCCTTGACAAGATTAATTTTCCAGTGGTGTTATCCTCATGCAATTGCACAGTCTCTGGATCCAATTCAAGGGAAATGGAAGAAACCCAAGGGAGAGAGTGGAAGTCTAAAACAGCCACACAGAGCTACTGGTCCTGTTGAACATTGGTGGACATTTGCTCTCCTGTGATTTACACAGGTAGGAAAGTCCTCATCTGGAGCCAATTTTCCCCAAGATGATCTCAGAGAGGAAGGATCTTCCCAGCTGAGTCTTGTTAGCTGAGCTAGGTAGGAGCTGCCCTTCACTGCTGTGGCTGGGAGCAGGGGCAGACTAATGCAGCCCCTCTGCAGTACAGGGGTGAGCACTGAAAGCTGCAGGGCATCCCACAGAAATGCTGTTCTCTGCCTAGACATCAGTCTAGTTTCCATCCCAAGGACCACAGGCTGGTGAGTGAGGTACAGCTACTGACAGTGTGGCAGAGCTCAGTCAGTGGGACAAGTATGGAGCTACTGTGTGATACACACTCATACTACTATAGATTTGACCCATCTGGGTGGTTTAGGAGTCATTGAATTCCAAAAGAAGTCACAGGAATGTTCCTTGTCTCTGGATGACATCCAAAGAGTTTGGACAAGAGGCAGAAGAAGGTAAGATAAGAAAAAAAACTTCCAGTGGAAGAGGTGAGAGCTCAAGTGTCTTTTCCCCTAAGGAAAAAGCAGTTCAGGGTATTTCCTTCCTACTGGCACCTGTCCTGCAGTTCCCAGTGCCTCAGCACTTTTCTCCAGCCATGCTGGAGACCCAGCCACTGAAATGATCTGCATAACAAGAAAACACAAACCCCTACAAACCTGCAATGCCACAGACACTGTTGCAGAGCAGCAGAGAGTCCTTGGAGTGCTAACAAATACCTACAGACCACCAGCCTCTGGTGCCACCACATCCCTGAGTCCAGAGTCTGGGGTTAGCTCAGATGGTTGGAGCACGATGCTGGCAACACTTAGGTTGTGGGTTTGACCCCTGTACAGGCCACTCACTGAACAGCTGGACTTGATGATCCTTGTGGGTCCCTTCCAACTCTATTCTGTGACTTATCAGGCGCCAGATCCCTCAGGACCTTCCTGCTGAGTTTGGTGAACCCAAAGCTGCTCTTGTGTGCAAAGCATTTTTAGGATCTAGCACCCAGGCTGAATTCAGGTGCTTGATAGAGCGATCATCATTAGAAAATTTTGGCCTGCAACTCTATGAAATCTTTTTAAAATTATCTTTCACCTGCAGGGCACTGATGTTTCAGTCCCTTGATGCTGAGGCCTGCCTGCTTGGGGATGTCAGGGACCTGTGTTCCCCCAGGCACACACCTGGTGACAGCAGCAGCCACTGGAAGAGATAGAAGAGAAACTTGGTTTGAGCCTCCAGTTCCCACCCCTAATATACATTTTAATGTTTTGTTCTGACTTAAGACATTATTGCATAAATGCTCTACCACTGCCCTAAGGGGATGTTTTAGAGTGTTTTGATTCCTTTATGCTGTTTTCTTTTTATTCTGTATGTCAAACTGAGTAGCTGAGAGCCTAATGCAGACACTAGGAAGATGGAATGGTCCCAGCATCGCCATGACACAACTCTCCCTGCAGCAGCAGGTGGCTGAGAAGGTGAATTTTGTGTGGAGAGAAGCAGGAGTATTCTACATTTTCAGTAAGAGATCTCAAGCAAGACTGCACTCACAAGGACCTGATACATACAGCAAAAATGTCAGTGGTAAATGAATGAAAATAGGCATCAGCTCCATGCTTTACTTGGAATAATTTTCCAGCCTCAGTCAGAGTAAATTTTTCCCTTTTCTCAACCCCTCAATAATTATGCTAACCCTATTCTGGGCCTCCAAGTAATCAATTCAACCTCTCAACAATAAAAAGCTCTCTATTTTTGCCACCCTCAGGCTGCTGTGGCAGGTCCATCCCCTCACCAAAGCTAGCTCTGAGCTTTTTCCTTCGCTCCCTCAACCCTAACCATTGGCTTCTCCATCCTGGCCAGTGACTTACTCCTAAGACAATATCCCCACTGCCCAGATACTCATTATTTCTCAGAGATGGATTCTGCTCTTAGCTTTCAGTTTCCTTGGGCAGATTCTTTCAGCCCTCCTGACACATTTCCAATGGGCTGGAGGTTTCAGCTTTTCCTTTACATCAGCCCTCACCCTAGTTTGAGCCCTAAAAGCATCCAGCCCTCCCACAGACTGAGCATTCCCCAGCAGAGGGTGCTTCTTCCAGCTTTCATTCTCTTTTAGGGTCCTCCTCCCAGCCCTCATCCAACCATGGCTCTGGGCTTTGACTTCTCCTGTCCTTTAGGGAGCACCCCTGCTCTTACTGGACACAGCATTCCAGGTGTGGCCTCACCAGTGCTAAGCAAAGAAGGGTCATGTCCCTTGACCTGATGGAAACACTTCTAATGCAGCCCAGCCTACTGCTAGTTGAAGCTCCTGCCTTTCCTTTGGCAGACCCTTTCCAGCCCTTTTCCAGCTGTAGCTCTGAAGGGATGGGATTTATTCAGCCCTATTTGGAAAAGGCAGAGGGAGAATTTCACTGCTGTTTGCAGCTATCTGATGAGAAGGTGTGGAGAAGATGGAGCCAGGCCCTTCCTGGAGGCACGCAGTGGCAGGACCAGAGGCCACAAGAGGCTACCTGGGACTTGGAAAACTCCAGATGGATCTTAAGGGAACAAACTTCACAACGAGTTTGGTCAAACACTGGAATGGGTGTCCAGGGATCCTGCAGGCTCTCCACCCTCAAAGATGTTAAAACATCAGCTTGCTGAAGCCCTGAGTAGCCTGGCCTGACTTTAAAGCTGTCTGAGCTGTGAGCAGGGAGGTTGGGCCAGAGGACAACCAGAGACCCCTTTCTACTTGAGTTACTGGACACTTCTGCTGTATGAACCTCAACCTTTGTAAATTTGGAGACTAATCCAATTACCTCAATGAGAAAAAGGTGTTATGTCCTCAGCACCAGATTTAGCCTTTGTAAAGCCTATTCTTTTGAGCAACAGTTTCGTGGGACCACTGTCTAAACAACTGCTGGCCCACTAACACACGGCTTCCCAGCACTTACTGACAGTAGGCTCCCAAATCTGCTGCCCGTTCCCTGAGGGCTGCAAGAGCCCTTCCTGTCTTCACTTCCTCTTCTCTCACCCTCGTTTCTCTCAGTGCTTCAATCAGCAAATTAAAATCTCAGCAACATCTGCCCATTTTGATGGAAGCATTATATAGATGCTCCCTTGTGTTGTTTCACCACCTGCAAGTGACCTGACAGCCTCACTGACATTTTACCCCTTTCACACAAGTTACTCCAGAGTCCCCCAGCACTGGGGGCTTTTCCTCCTTTTCTCCCCTTTCTTTCTCTTCCTCTTTCCTGCCTAAACACCTGTTGGAAAGAAAAGGAGGCATTAAAAAGAGACATCCTTGCTGTGGAAGCAGGGAGGGGGTGCTGCCCCTGACCCAGTGCAGTGTTAGATTAGGGCAGATGCACTCTGGGTTCAGCATAACCTGGTGTGTTCCAACAGCTCACTCAGATATTTCCCCAGAGGGGGAAGCCTTTGCTTTCCCTCTGAATTCATCCATCACCAGGCAGAGCACACTCATCAAAAATGTGGGATCTGGCATCGCTGCGGGATCATTATAAGGGTTTAAAGGAGAACAATTCACTGCCCTATATATCTTGTCAGACAGCACCTGACAGGTCAGCTGGGGAAGTGACTGCACTTCCCAGCTGAAGCACTGGCTTGAGAAGTGTCATCTACAGACACAGGTCAGCTCACTCCAATCCCTCTAAGCTGGGAAACCCAGAAACTCAGAGATAACACAGCATCTGCCCAACTTTCTGTATTCTGTGTCTTTTTCATAACAGAGGGGTGACACATTTTTATTTGACTTTGTCTAGGCCTTACCTTATCTCAACCTGCTTTTCCTGCTGGCACTAAAGGCAATGAGATCCAGAGGTGAACTTTATCCCATGAAAATAGTTATTTATGATTAATAAATTTTAAAGATGTGTCCAGAGCTGATCAAGAAACTGAAACAGATATGTTTAGTTAAGGCAAGGAAAATTCCTGTCTACTCCCATTTTGGTTTTGCAAAATCAAATTTTAAAAAGTATACTGAGATACAAATGATAGAAAATCAGGGATGTCTCCTTTTCAGCAATAAAGCCCCAGAGCATTAGTTTTATCAAGCAAACTGGAAGTAAACCCAAACTCCACATTACTTGTAATGCACTGTTTCTATCAATACACAGCTGAGATTAATTCAGGAGTGTCTGGTTTCACTGCAGCCTGTACTTTGTTCTGCTGTCAGTGCTTACTCAAAGTACCAGGCAAAGTTACAAAATCAGATTGCAGTCTGTTTGAGTCAAGTGTCTGTTGAAGCTAATTCATCACAGTAAAGAAATGGTTATGAGATATTAGCAGCTACTGAGGCTTCGCTCACTTTGCCTTTCTTTCTCTTTATTGCCTGCATAAAGAAGACCAATTGCTCTTTGTCAATAGGCAAAAAAAAAAAAAAATAATAAAATCTTGTTTTCTATGACAGGTCTCTCACTACCCCCTCATATAAATGCCTTGAAGGTGAGAGAGGGTGAAAAAGAAGAAGAAAAAGAAGAAAAAGAAAAAAAGAAGAAGAAAGATAAAATTAAGAAGGAAAGCAACCTATAGGAAAGGTTTTACAGGGAAAGTGAAACCACTAACAGAAAAGAGGGCTGTGAAGGATGGTGAGAAAGTCTGTTCCTGAGTCAGTGTCCCAGGCCCAACACTTGTGCACTGACCTGTACTCCTGCCCACACCAAGGTTTCACCACAGCTTCCTTTAGCCACGTGTGGTGCCCCTCTCCTTGGCCTCGAGAAAACAGAGGGCCAACAGAGGGTATTGTGCTGCTTTATCAGGAGTTCCATTTCCACCAGCAACAAGAAAATTCACACACAGGAGTGGAGTGGAGCCAAAGTAGACATCAAAGCTGTTTTCTCTCTTAAGCTTTCAGAGTAGAGGCTGGAAGCAGGTAATAGAGAAACATCCTTTTTACTTTCCCTGTCTTTAAATGTAAGAAGGAATGGTCTTGTTGAGGATTTTGTTACAGGGTACATGGTGGAGAGGGAGAGAGAGTAGGACATAGAAATTTTGGAAGAAGCAAGGGAGGAATATGCAAAGATTTTAGGAGCTTCCTGTCCAAAACACAGGTTTAGAGCTGCTATTCCATCACTTTGAAAGTTAGCAGTATTAGGCAGGATGCATCTTCTGGATCCCTCATAATGCAGATAACAAGGGCCTGGCATGGCATGGTGCCACAGAAACTAATTACACCCAGTACTCGTGATGAGTACAAATGATGAGCAGTGGTAGAAGTATAATTACCAGTTTTCCAGCATGACTGCTGTATGCAGTAAGTATGGCAGAGTTGACATCTTAGTGGAGGCAAACAAGTGAAATATCTTTTTATTTCACCAGTACACTTTTTTAACTCCCACTAGTGTTTGAAATCCTGATGCTCCCAGCAGAAGTGATGGCCTGGAAAATTTTCCTTCTGCCTCATTTTTCCCCTAATCATCTGTGGACAATTAATTTTTACCTATTAGCATTCCAGCCCTTGTTAAAATAGGACCCCTTTTTTTTTTTTTTTTTTTTTTTTTTTTTTTTTTTTTTTTACCTGAGTTATAAAAAAGGTCATTTCAGCACAGTGTGGTGGACTTGTCATAAACATTTAAGATGTGCCAAAGTGTCATATTTTCTAGGCAGTATAATAGCATTCCATTTATTGTTTCCCAAGGACTAAACTTGGAAATGAATGGCTTTATGAAGAAGCTAGTCTTATAGTGAAGTTGATTGATTCCATCCTTCCACCATCAGGCTCCTCAGCAAAATAATTACTCTTTAATTAAGCTATATGATGTAAATTTCATGGCAATTAATAAAAATATATGATGCAAAATAACATGGGGAAAAACACCTTAAAGAAAAGCAGAAAGATTCCCTGAACAGAACAGGTAATGGAAAAACTACTGGAAATGAGGTTAGAAAAACAATAAAGGGGAAGCTTTTATAGATTTTTTTCATCATTTCTCTTTTGGTAACAGCTAGATGGATGTATCCCTTGCTACCTTCCTCATTTTCTACTGTAAAAGATGCTTGAGAAGCTATCCTTTCTTTCTCTCTTCTACCCAATTGTTAATCTATTTTTAAAATTAATAATACAATCAGTTCTGATGTTACTGTGTTCTGGAGTAAGTACACATACACTCTGGCTTATTTCTTGATCTATGTATGGTTTTGAGTTTCAAGTGAGAGATGTTTTCTGTTTCTGATACTCTTGTACCCTGTTGCACAAGTGTTGCTGCATATGTGTATTTTCTAGAAAACCTGTGGGACAATGTAAAGGCAAAATATCCTCTGCCTGCACTCCTCACTTCAAATATTGTTTGTTTACAACGTGGAGGTGGTAGGGACATCCAGTTGTGAAGATTCATAGCACAGTACGTGGTAATTTTGGGGACATCCTTAGGAAAATGTATCTCTCTGTAGCACACCTTTTCTCTTTGTCCCAGCCTCCTCAGGAGCCAGGTAAAAGCAGCTTCCTGTCTGCATTTGCCATCATCCATCCCTTCATGGTGGCAGATGAACCCTAGAAGTTATTGTTGCAGAAAGCAGGAATTTTCCCTGCTGATCTCTGCCCAGGCGTGTTCACAGGAGGAAAAGCTGTTAAGTAGTCCATATGGACAAGCTGGACAGAGGAAATGGAGTCACAGCAAACTGATGAACTCCTGGAAAGTATTGAAAGGTTCAAAGAAGATGAGCAAGACTGCAAGGACAGGGGAAGGTACCCAGAGAGTGCTGTGAAAAGGTCGAGTGGAGCAAACCTTGGGCAAACTTCGGCATTCAGATCCAGAAAAATGTGTGGTTTTCACATGGGTGCTTGACTCTTCTTGAGAACATTGCTTTCTGGATAAGAGCCCTTATGGTTTCAAGGACTCAACATGTGTCTGAGGTAGCATCAGGCAGTCTGATTTTAGTGTGATTAGTTGCAGCTCTCATGTCTGCAAAATTAGCCCAACAGTCTCATAAGAACAATTGTTTTGGAGAGAGAGAGGATTTTTTCCCAAGTTTTCTCTGAGGCAAAAATCTTTGACTGTTATTCTGGGGATATTGCTTGTTTTGACCTCAGCCAGCATCAGAAAAAAAAAATAAGCTCAAATACAAAATATTTTCTTTTGATTTTAGGATTAGATTAAGTTTTTTTAGGAATCCTTTAGAAAGAGAAATGTACCTCAACTCAGGCTGGGGCCAGAGCTTCAGATTCAGATCTTATTTTAGTTTAATTTTCTTTACTGAACCAAACCATCAGTCTTCCCTGGCAGGCAGTCTACCCCAACTAGAATATTTTCTGTAGTGAGCTCCAGATAGCCAGCATACTAATGTATGCCTTTAAAGAAAGAAGAAATACCCAGAATCCTGATGCATTCAATCAAAACAGCAAACAGTGATTTCCAAGCAGCCTTTTCCACAACAGACTAAAGCAAGGGGAGAAGCAATCATTGCTTTCTGAAATCAGCCATGTCAGCCCTTGACACAAAGGAGGTTGGTGAAGAAAGGTTAGCTCTGGTGTCATCGTGCCATTAGGTCTGAACGCCTCTGAGAGATCTCTCGTACAACCTGCCATTCACAGACCCCCAAGGATTTCTTTTTTAAATGAAAGCTTGCAAAAATCTCATTCCCTATTCCACCACTGCACACACAGTGTTCCCCTTCCCCCCATCCATTGCAAGAAGCTAATGGGAATCAGGTCCTTAATGGAGGGCAATGGCAATTCTGCACAGGTGGGAAGGCATAAAACATTTGCCAGTCAACCAGTTTTGACTCGTGGTCAATGAAATATTAATACATGACCTTCACAATTTTCCCTTTCCATTAAAAACCTCATGATACTGGAACTAAGGTGTTTAAAAACACTTCTGCTTCCTGGTAATCAGTGTTGAAAAGAGAAATAAAAATATATCTGTGCTCCTTGAATTTGTGATCAGAAAGCTTTCTCCAGACTGACTCCAGTCTTAGATACCACTGTTCTTTTCAAACAGTTTTGAATGCAACTGAATGTGAGAGATACATAACTCTGCATATCCAGCCATCATTTGCCCATGAAGAGGAAGAGATAAGAGATTCTTGCTTCAGCCACACCACTGCTGGATTGTTACAGAAAGTCCTCCTGCCCAACAGTATTCCAGAAACTGTGTGTGGTCTAAGACACTGGAGCTACCTGTAACACAAAGGTTGGTTCAATGAAAAACTTAGTCAATGTTCTGTCTTTTCCTGAATGCTGATTTAGGTTGCAGGGTGGAAAGACAGCTGGTTTAAGCAGGAATGTTGATTTATGTTGTAGGGTGGAAAGATAGCTCTTTCCATTGGGAATGTGAGTTTTTACTCTTTCAACTGATGCTCACAATCAAGAATATTTGCATGCACAAAGCTGCCCTAGTGTTCTAAGACAACTTCTCTTCACCAATGTCACCAATACCACAGGTGACTCAACTGGCTTACAATCAGAATAAACCTTAACTCATGCTCTTTTTCCATGTGGATGAAGACAGGAATCCAGAAGCAATAGGAAGCATGACTTGAGGGCTAGAAGCATAAACCACAAATGCCAGAAGTGCCACACCAGTTGAGCCACAAACTTCCTTCTTACTTACCTTTGGTAAGTAACGTTATTTCTTTGTCTAAGCAGACCCTAAACTCCTCTGTATCTGCTGGACTCAGAAATATTTATTGCATATTGACTTTGTGTCTGTGGTACATGGTGAAATCCTGGAGCAGCTACAGTTAGTAGGAGATTCTGACCCATGGCTGGAATTTTACCCCAAGCCATCTTTACTTTCTTGCTCATGTGTGATTGTTTCTAACGAGTTGGAAGACACTGCTGACCCGAGGTAAAGCATGCAATGCCTGATAGTAATATTAGCAGTAGTCATGCAGTGTTAGACATGAAGTGTTGCTAAGAGCTGATATTTACTTCATATGTGTTAAGCCTGCAGAAGACTTGAGGCAGAAAATTACCACCAAAATGGAGATTTATTTTTTTTCAGTGCACAGAAATGTTTTGAGTTGTTTTAATTTGAAATTACAAATATAAAGCCACGATTTTAATAATTTCCTTTTCCTTCTCTTTGTTTGGGATAATAATATTATTACCCTCTTTTCTAAACTGAGTTATCTTGCTATTACATAGACTACTCTATGGTTTTG
Organism: Notiomystis cincta; assembly: GCA_013398075.1. Taxonomy (NCBI): domain Eukaryota; kingdom Metazoa; phylum Chordata; class Aves; order Passeriformes; family Notiomystidae; genus Notiomystis; species Notiomystis cincta. The sequence goes on from VZRX01018924.1 coordinate 99,908, forward strand.
TGTCACTGTGTAGCAAAACCAACCATGGACCAGAAAATAAAATCAAAAGTGTGTGAAGGGAGGAAGTGTTGTGGGAAGAAAGAGATCTGTAACACCTGGCTGAGCATCAAATGTCATCTCAGTCCTTCATCCAGTGCATCATCCAGGCTGATGCAGGGAGGAAGTTCCCTGGAGTTTCTTCTCCCCAGGCAGCTCAAATTCCCTTCTCACTGTTGTCTCTGCAAGGGGCACCGGACAGGTGCGTCACCTCTTGGTCCAACACAGCTTGTGCCTGCAGTGCTCAGGGCTGTGCCCTCATCATGGAGTGGCCAGGACACTTCTAGGCCAAAGTCTTCTCATCAGGCAGCCCCAGTGACTCTGAGACATAAAGGTCACTATTATGTACATAGGGAGGGTTAATCCGAAGTGCTTTAAGTGCCAGAGCGGTTGTATCACAGATGCCTCAGTCGATGCCTGTGTGATGGGCATGTGATGATTGGCCTCTCAGGACAAGGCAGGAGGCTTCAGGGCCTGCTGAGGACACTGCCTGGCTTGTCCTGGGAGAGAAGAGCTGGACACCATGACATCTGTGGCCTCAAAGTCTGTCTGTGCTGTTCCACCACCGCTTGTGCTCAGATTTCCTCTGGGAGGGAGATTGATTTACTCCAGAAGGAACAAACTACTACACAGGTGCTGCAGAAAGCAAGGGAAACAAGCTGAGAAGAGAGTAAATATAATCCCAGCTCAAATCTTTACTTTAATTGTATCCTGGGCAGCAATCCCCACAATAAAATAGAGCATTGGTCTCTACACTTACTCTGACTCTGGACACACAGGTGGCTCTTAAAAACATAAATTGTCTCCCCTGATTGCTACCTGAGGTAATTGGTCCCTGCAGGAGGAGAGAGCCAAGCCTAAGGGCCCCATCCAGTCATGCCAATACCAGAGTGTTTATTTCCCTTATCTCACCACAGGTGGGAACAGGCTTGTCTATTGATGCTTTAGGCCTTACATTTTTCCTACCCTGAAAGAGTATGGACCACCACAGAAATCTGCTGCATTCTGCCTGTGGAGGATGGGGTAATATGGGACATTGGGGCTGACATTTGCAGACCCCATCCCTACAACTAAGTCTGATGTCAGAGCACTAATCTTGCAGTAAAAGAGCATGTAAAGGAGGAAGGGCCCTTGCCAGCCTTTGTCTTCTCTGTAGCTGCATAATCACTGTAGCATTCAGTAGAGTGCTGAGCTCTTGAAGATTTCCCAGCCCTTCAAACCCTGATCACAGTTGTAAGTCAGGGAACCAACCTGTGTTGGAAAAGAGCTCGAAGAGAATTTTCTCTCCTCAACACAAATCCTCTCACTATGTCTTTAGGCCTTGCATATTGCAAGAAGGGGTTATGCTTCTGCTATTTTATATTCTCCAAACTGTAACTATAATCCCAACACAAACCCTGATGTCATTCACATAGAGGAGGTAACCTCCTCCCTAAAGGAGCACATAATTTTACCTCTGCTAACACCAGCTGTACTTACATTGTTGAATGCCCTACAGAGATTAATGCCTCATTAAAGTAAACTACAGAAATCAAGCCCACCCCATCCTCTCTGCCTGCTAATAGCCCAGGTGTCATTCCCTGTGGGAAAAGAGAACCCATGGCCTTGATCACAGCACCACCAGTTCTTTTCCTGGGATTTTGTGTCCTCTAGAATAGAACTGGCCCTTGGAAAGTGTCACTGGCCTCACCCTAATTCCAATCCCAGCTGGCAAGGGTACCACATTAAAAATGAAAATAAGGAATTGGTCCCTGATACCATCTCCCTGCCTGCTTTTAGGGGCTCTGTAGAATCCTGAAGGAAGCTGACCATTAGAATATATCTTTACCCTAAACCCAAATCCCACCACTGTCCCTTCTTGTACCTCAAGAGCTAATGACCACAGTGAAAGGGAATGTGACACCTACAAACATCATTCTCCTTCCAAAGGTGTGGGTTCTGATGTTCTCCACAGTAAATTGGCCTCTAAAAGCTGTTGCTAGGTATGCTGTTTTTGTGGATGGCACCAGGGAGAGATCCTGGGGCAAGCAGGTAATTCCTGATCACTCAAACCTATCAAGCTCTAGACTGACCCCAGACTCCTTTCACAGCAGCTGCAACATTAAAAACAAAGATGCTCACACATGTGTACACTCACATACATATACATGGTGTTTTCTCTGTTCAAAATGTATATATAGCTTTTCTTCCAGCCCTCAGAGAAGTGGGTTGGGTTCTTTTGGTGAAAGAAAAAGAAAAGGTATGCCACTCCCTGTCCCCAGAAAGAAAGATTTAGAGAGTAAAATCTGCTGAGTGAGAGCTGAAGGAGTGTCTCTTTTGGAAGCAGCAAGACTTCTTTCTTTCCACGTGCCCTCTCTTTGCAGACCAGGGAGATGCTGTTCCCTCGAGGTGCCTGAGTTTCCTCTTGGATGTTCACTCCCAAGGGGAGCTAACATGAATGCAGGATGTGTAATCACTGGAGCTGGGTAAAAGGAGGAGTGACCCAATTTGCCAGTGCAGACACATCAGGCAGCTACTGCCTTAATTACCTACTGGGTGCCTCAGGTTAGATGATGTGACAATTTCCCAGAGATAACAATTATCCTTCTGGACTGTGATTCACTTTTTGGTGGGTTTATCAAGGCCTCTTGGATAAAATATGCATGAGCACATCTTGCCCATCCTCCACAACCAGGCTTCTACCACAGGTTAGCAGGCATCCTGGCACAACTGGCAGCACTGGGAATGTTTTCCATCCTTGCTACAGCAACACAATGATGGAGAGCTTACTTGCAAGAGGCCATTAGGCTTATTCTTGGTACCATTTTCTTGAACTGATTTCATCCATATTTTACTGGAAAATGGTACAAGACAAACAAAGGTGGGCTAAAGCACTAACTTTTAAAAAAATGAAGAGATGCAGACAGACAAGGCTATGAATGCTTTATTCTTTTTTTGTTTTGTCTCATTTCTGAAGCTGCCTTCAGCAATTTCTGTAAAAAAACAGTTATTAGTTTTAGTAGTATTACAGTAGCATTCAGCTAATGATTTTTAGGAAATAGTTACAGAGATATCTATCTGTCTGTGTGTGTGTGTGTGTGTGTGTGTGTGTGTGTGTGTGTGTGTGTGTGTGTGTGTGTGTGTGTGTGTATGTGAAAGAGAAATGTGCCATTTATATAAAACACACTGTCCTCACCTGTAGCCAGCTAGTGTCAGAAGACTGCTTGAAAACTCAGTTGTACTTGGTGCTAACATTGATTCCTTGGCTGAATTATTTTGCAATAGGATAAACCCACTAATTGTGTATCTCAATAAAATTGAATTTTAAAAAATTGAATTACTTTTATTTTACCTTGGATGATAATTTATTGACACAAATAGAACTCCTTAATTAAATTTGGCATAGCCAGGTCTACCGAGGACACATTAAACTCTTCTGCCATGTGATTTTAGTGTTTTGTTTGGAGTATTTTTAATATATTTTAGACTGTCCTGATATTCCTAGATTAAACTGTGTTTATTACAGCCATACAGACAGTCAATTATTTTGACTATGCAGTCCTTAAGGATCCTGCACAGATTTAACATAGATCTTCCATGAAGAAGGCCTATTAATTTGTAATTTCTCATTAAATACATCAGAGATTGAAATACACTGTTGCTATTCTGGAAATAGATATCCTAATTCAGGAGGACGAAGCCTGCAATTTATAAAAATGGGAGGAAAGCAAGGAGGACAGACTTAACATTTATCACCATCTCTCAAGAGTTCAGATCTCAGTAAATCTTGGTAAGTTCAGTAGGAAAAAAAAGTGCAGCATCCCAGTGAGCATTCCCAGTGCTCTTAATGGAAGCTGGAGACTCGAGGTGTCACCTACACCTCTACAGAGAGCCCCTTACCCAGAGGAGGAGCCAAGGATGTCCTCTCTTCTGCAGCAGGCAGAGCAGAGTGATAATCCTTGTGGTTCCCTGTGATGTGCTTCCTGGTGGAGTTTAATGGAAGCTGGAACCAGAAAGTAAAGAAAGGTCCATAGGTTTACACATCCAAGAATGAGGCTGACACAAGGGATGGTCTGCTCTGCAGGGCAAAACTCAACAAGTCCCCACGAGCACCTCAGGTCCCCAGAGTGAGTGTTGCCAACCCACCACAGCAACTGAAGTTCTGTCCCTGTCACCAAACAGGCAGACAAAGAGCTAAAAGCTCTTCTACTGAAAGATCAGCAGATGTCTTCTTGCTAGCTAAGAGGCCTGCAAGATCAGGCATGGGGGAGAAAAAGCTTTTAAACTGACTCCTTCATTCTGTATTTGGGAGGAGAGGGTTTAAATTCTGATTTTGTTATCGTGCTTCACTCAAAATAATGACACATTTTTTAGTTGATTCCTACAACTACATTATGTTTAGGTCTTACATTCAGGTCTTATGTTCTTGCATTATACAAGTACACATTGGTTTTACACCAAGATATTTACATTCAGGATAAGCACACAGAGAAAAATTGCAGCTAAGAGCAGCCAAAAAAAAAAGATATGCAATATCAGAGTAAACATATCACACTTTAGTTAAAGTTTTCCCCTTTCTAATTTTGCAGACATATTGCGAAAACATTTCCAAATAATAAGATACCTGATTTTGTCTATCTGGGGGGCATGAGAGGGGAGGGAGGAGGAGGAGGGAGGGAAGGGGAAACAACAACAGAACTGCAAATAAATAAACAACAAACAAAAATTCCTAAAGCCAAAGAATGACTTTGCTGCAGCTTGGTTTAGGGCATGGCCTCTTTGGTTTGAAGGGATATTGCTCAAGCAGGCTAGCAGATTTGAAAACCTCCTCTGGGTTAAATTGGGCAGTATTATTTGGGACTATACTGAAATGTACAGATTTATTCACAAGTAAATACCTTGGGGTCATCGGGGGTGACTGGTTACTGTCATGTTTTGCCAGGAGCATCTATCTTGTTTTCACCCAGTTTATAACTTCATTTTGAAGCACTTCTTGTGCTGCTCACTGGCCTTCCTTTAGTAATAGAGTGGGCAGAAGCCATCAAGCAGCTCAAAACAACCTCCTTAGGTTTTCAGAATGCAGCTATTAGAGAAGGAAAAAGCACAGCTTCCCTCCCTTACCCATCTGGCACCTGCTCTGCAGGGGTGACAACTGTCAGTGCATGGGCTGACAGGGTACTGAGAGGGTGGCCTTCTTTATGAGGGAGGAATTCGTGTTTGAATGACTTCAAGAATTTGTATTCCCTTGGTTTCTACTGTATTTTGAAAAGGGCTATGTACCTGCATTTGGCAACAAGGATGAGGGAGGAGGCAGGGTGAGGAATGAAGCCATAAACAAGCCAGCCCAAGACGACCCCTTGTTGTGAGCCTTCCTACTTTGACACATGCTCATATATTTTAGAGTACAGAACACTGAAGTTGATTGTTTTGGCTGCTCTTGCTCCTGGTTCTTGGCTCCTCTCATGGCTTCTGGAGTACTTCGAAGAGTTCACCTCCTGCCAAGCTCACAGGCACAGTGCAGGGGAGCTCACCAGCATCGTCTGCCCTCTAAAAATCTAGTCCTCTGCCAGGTACACAGGGGAAGTTGGATTCCAGGTGAAGTAGGAGGAGGGCTGTCAACTCCCAAGGGCTTGGAGGTCAAGGGAGGGGATGGCACAAAATGGATTTGGAAAACAAGGCTGATGCCCAATCTATTGTTTTTTTTTTAAAGTGCAATTTAAGAGCTTAAAATTAAGGGAGAGAAGTGGGGGGTAAGCCAAGCCAAACACATTCTTTCCCAAACAGGTGTAGCATAAAGTTCTGGAAAATTTCTGAAGATATCTCATCTCTGACACCTAGAACAGAATCATTTTAACTGTGTGCTGGCACTCAGTGGGTGGGTAGCAGGTCCTGTTTGCTTGATGGCTTTTTCTTCTCTGTCTTTCAGATCTGTCTTCTCACCTGATTCTCCCTGTGGCCTGTTAACTCCAAAACTCACAGCTGTCACCGAGGTTCAGCTACTGTGCTGCATCCTGTGTGGAATGCTGCACTTGGAGCAGAGCACAGACAGATTTAAGAAGGTCCAGAAGCCCACAATGAGATAACTCTTTTGAAGAAATATTGAACTAACTTGATATGAGCGAAGCAAATGAAAATTACCTTCAAGAATGCAAAAAAGCTGCTGCAAGAGAAGAAGGAAATTCAGAACTGATGAGATTGGCAGTGACCTCTGGAGATCATCTAATCCAAGCACCTGTTATGAGTACAGCCAGCTAAAGCAGGTTGCTCAAGGACAAAACTGTTGTGTTTTTAATACCTCCAAGGACAGAGACACAACAACCTCTCAGGGAAACCTGTGCCAGTCTTCAATCCCCCTTGGACTGGTTCTGTTCTTATATTTAAATGGAATTTCTTGTATCTCAGTTTGTTCACATTTTTTCTTGTCCTATCACTGTGCATGACAGAGAAGAGTCTGGTTCTGTTTTCCAAATTCTCTCCCAAGCATAAATAATGATCAGGTGTTTATACACATGGAGAGATCCCATTGAGCTTTTGCTCCTCCAGGTTGAACTGTTCCATTTCACTCAGCCTGTCCTCATATGACAGATGCTCCCATCCCTTAATCACCTTTGTGGCCTGTCCCTGGACTTGCTCCAGGATGTGCACATCTCTTTTTTTCCTGGGAAACCCACGGGTAGATGGGGTACTCCCAACATGACTCACCAGGTCTGGGCAGAGGTGAAAGATCACCTCCCTCAGTCTGCTGCCATTGCTTTCCTGAGTGCAGACCACATGGCTTCTGTAAGTTTCCCTTAACAAAATCATGTTGTTGACCCAGGGTCAAACTGGTGTCCACCAGAGCTCCCAGATCCTTTTCTGCAGAGCTGTTTTCCATCCAGAAGTCCCCCAGCCTCTACTGGGGCATGGAGTTATTACTTCCCAGAGGCAGGATTTTGCTCTTCCTTTTTGCTGAACCCCATGAGATACCCACCAGCTCATTTCTCCAGCCTGTCAAGGTCCCTCTGGATGCCTCCACAACCCTCAGATGCTTTCTGAAGTTTTGTGTCACTTGCAGGCTTGCTGAGGGTACTCTCTGTCCTAGTGGAGGTGATTAATGAAGATGTTTCACAGTACAGAACCTGGCACCACCCTGGGGCTCAGCCCTGCTGACTGGTCCCCAGTTGCACTCTGTGCCACTGGCTGCAATCCTTTTAGCCTGACAGCTCAGCCAGTTTTCAGTTCATCTCACTGTCCACTTCTCTAGCCTATACTTTACCAGTTGTTCTTCAGTCAGCTCTGCAGTGGATAGGACAAGAAGTCAAATTGCAGCAAGAGACATTGATATTAGATAAAATAAAAGAGTTTTTCCAAAGTTTTACCAAGCACTGGGATAGGTTTTGTGAGGAGATTGTAGCTGGAATAGATAATCCCTCAAGGTCATCTCCAGACTTTTTTTCTTTCACTCTGAAAAACATTTTCAGAAACATCAACTGTGTGTATTTCTCCCTCAGAATGAGCTAAAGTGGGACTTGATTAGCTGGATGCTCCCAGGAATCCTCAGGAAATGGGAGAGGGGTAAAGAAATGGAAGGACAGTATGATTTCAGTGCAGATGTACACCCTGACATGGGAATTACCTCAGTCCACCCTGACATCACTTGGATGTCTGGAGCTTGGGCTTAGACTCCTTGCTGTACAGGAATTTTCCTTTTTGTTCAGACATTAGATAATCCCATGTGCTTTAAGCACCTTGATTGCTACTAGACCATTTCAGCATATCAACCATTGTTGTTTATTTTCTAGATTAAATATAATCATGTGAGTTTAAAAGAGAAGAACATAGAAACAACCATTGTGCTTATTCACCTGTGGAGGGGATAGAGGCTGGGGCTTGGAAACAACATCCCTTTCCTTTTTCCCCTCACATGGACACAGGACTGCCCATGTCTCTAGTTCAGAAGGAGAAGCCATTGAGAGCAGCAGGAGAAGCTGGAATGTTCAGACTGCCCTGCAGCCAAGGGATGTACTGCTGGTGCCTATAAGTAGAAAACCTGTTTTCTAGGAGCGCTGCTGCAGCTGATGAGGTGGCTATAAACAAACAAGGAGCACAAGGGTGCAGCTGGATGTGATGAATCTTTACTCTAATGCAAGTCCAGTAGACTTCCATTTCCACCTTCATATCTGTCATTTGCCTCCTCCCCACGCTCCCAAGAGAGGGGCCCTTTCTTCTGACTTAATGTGTTTCCCAGACTGGGAATATGGCCTGGTTTCTGCACTGGCCTATTGGAAGATGGCTCCACACAGCCATCTCTGCTCCCTTTGCAATAGTTTCCCTTGAGCTGCATGTTTCCCACAACCCCTGCAGGCTCACCCTCTTATTCCTTTAAGCCTTTGTCTGAGTCTAAGATAAGCAAAGGAAGTGCAGATCTGCCTTCCCCCTCTGATTCCTTGTCTGAGGCAAATGGGCATCTGGGCAGCCTCTCAGGCCAATAGGTTGTGAAAAGAGGCCATAGGAGATGCTGCCCCATTAAAAACTGTAGTTTAAGACATTGTCCAGTTTGCTTTGCAGTTTCTTTTTAGAAGGGAAAGTATAGACTAAGATGTACTGATTTGATACTGCTGAGGTGGTGGTACAGGAGCAGATCTCACAGGATAAGGTTTTCTTGGCTCTGATTCATTGTTGGTGCAAGTTGGGACTTCTATGTTCAGAGTTTTGGTTCTGCAAGTGAGAGAAAGGGATGGCAGACTTCATCAAGGGAGTCTGAATCACAAGTGATTCATAGCTTGTGAAGTACTCAGATACTTCATGTGAGTGCCATAAAATGACTTGAAAAGAAACAAATGTGAAATATGAGACTGGATGAAAGGGAAAGGACAACATAGAGATCCACCCACTTTTAGAGGCCAGAAGAGACCATTATGGCAGTTCAGTAAGACTTTGCCCATAGCACAGACCTCAGGACTTCACTGTACTACATTCCTACTTCAGTGCAAGAGGCTGTTATTGAACTAGAATATATATTTGAGAGAACCTGACCAGCTTGATCTTAGATGGAGAAGGGAATAGAAGAATCCACCACTGCCCTTGGTAAGTTGTTCTTTCTCTATTAAATATACATTACTTGTTCTTATTTATATGTGTGGCTGGTAACAGTCTGACTTATTCCATGCTGGTGTGCTGGCTAGAGGGGCACACTCTTTTCCCAACTCTGTTGCCTGGGCATGGGACTCTGAGCATCACTAAAGGCACTGCACTGATTTGTCATTTATGAAGCTGACTCACTCTCTTGATCCCTAAAGCCATGAACCCATGGCCAGGAGACCCAGGAGCACTCTGACTCCTGAGTCTGGTGAGTGCCTGGGCTGTGACCTGTTTTCACATGGAGGTGCACACTGTCTGCCCCTGCCACCCCTGTCTGTGCTCTGCTTCTGCACCAGAAAAGCCCAGAACTGACTGACCAGAAAACTTCTTCATCTGTGTTCCCAAGAAAGATGGGAAAGGAACAAGGACCCTGTGATGTACTGCAAGATGTGTACTCAGGGCAGGCTGGGTGGATATTCAGAATATTCCACCCTAAAAAATGCTCACCAACCTGTGAACATTTTTTTCAGGGTCACCACTGAACCCTCTCTAGGATTTCAGCCTTCCCCCATTAACCCCATCATCAAGTGCACTGTCCCAAGGCTGGCCTAGCTGGTGCTGAGCACAGCAGCAATGAAACTTTCTGAGGTGAAACGACAAGCAAATGTTCTGCAGTTTTCTCTCCAGATTTGATTTTGATTTCATTTGAATGGTTCTATTCCTAATTGCTTGCCTATAGCGAAAACTTAATGTGTTGATTTTCCAAGGGCTAGAGAGCAGCACTTGGAGAACAATCAGTCAGATGTTTTGTCACATCCCAGGCAGCCTTAACAGCATTTGCCTGAAATGAAATGTAACATCTCTACACTGCAGGCAATATTTTTGCTGATAACGCTTCTGCATATCTTGCTAAATAAAAATAGATCCCTCCTTTTTTTTTTGTTTTAGACATCAGTTAAAAGCAAGCCCAAACCCCTGCTTGCATTAAGATGACACAGTAACAAACTGGAAGATGAAGTGGTCCTCCACATTTGACTGCGGTCACATCAGGTCCCTGACTTGATCCTGAGCCATCTGCTAATTGCTGTGGTTTTGCAATCAAGTATTGCAAAGCTAATTCAGTTTGGAAGAAGCTGTTGGAACATGGATTCATCCTTGGAAATCACATAGCATCTCTGCTAATGGGTACTGCAGTTTGCTAAGTTGCTCCAGCCTCCTTTGCCACTGGATAAACTAGGATAGAGTCCTGTCCTTTAAAGACTTCTGACACCCTGGGGTGTTGAGTGGCTTTGCAAGATGCTGCAAGCTAAGGAAAACTCTGAGGCCATCTGTCCTTAATACTGGACTCAAGGGCTGTAGGGATGCTGAACCTGCAGGCATGATGGTCAAGCTCCCCAAAGCACCTGGGGATCTGATATTGGAGCACACCAGCCATTTGCCTGCCAGCATGTGGGAACTGCTATGCCAGGCAGTTGTGGGGCATGTGGTGCAGGGGATACAGGGCAGGCCATAATCTGGGGTGCTCTGTTGGCTTCTCTGTCTTGCAGTTGCCAAAGCTCAAAATGCAGCACTGCTCTGCACCTCATGCCACTGCCAAACACACTAAGAAAAGGCATAAAATAAATGCAGAGTGCATTCAGACCAAAGTGAGATGCTTGGATTACTGAAATCCTCTGTGTGTCCCTTTGAATGCAGCAGCAGCAACAGCACAAAACATTCCTGGACCTGCTGTACCAGCCTCCTTGGGGGCCTTTGTCCTAGACATTGGTCTGTCACAGGTATTAGAAGCATCAGACTAAAAAAAACGTGATGGAAGGACAGGCACTGATGTGTCATCATCTTCTGCTGTCATAACCAGTGCTTTTATGATCTCCATTACTCTGATGTCCCATTTGACTCAGTCTTTTAAGGTACTTGTCCTCACAACACCCCGGTGAGGGACAGGAAATGCTGCAGCTGGGCACAGACCACGTCTGTGTTAATAATAGTAACAAACATTCCCAGAGCTGTCTGGTGCCCCTCAGGCCAGAAGCACCCTGTGGGCTGTGGTGGCTTACAGGGTCACTGTTGAATGGGACCACAATTTAGTAGGTATGGGGAGTGTCATGAACAGTGTGGGGCGGGCCACATGCCTCTTGCACATCCCCCAGTCCTGCTTCTGCTTTTGCAGGCTCTAAAAGATGATGCTTTTGCTGTTTCCCCAGGCTCAAGGGGAAGGGGACAGCTGCTTCCTTTGGTCTGGAGCCAGCAGGAGCCTGGCTGGCCATGTCAGATTAACCCTACTCCAGCGGAGAAGAAAGATGCCACATCTGGAGACTAGCAGTCTCTGATTCAGCTCAGGTACAAGCAGCATGATAGGAGCAAGTATCTTGGAGTGGGGTTGGGGGTTCAAGGCCCTTGGAAAAACTGTAGTTGTCTAGTAAAAAATGGCAAAAAGCAACTAGTGAGGAGTTTTTTCACTGGATGATGCTGAATTCAAGGTAATTTGAGAACTAGTGTGAGAGCAAGAGGGCTGCACAAGGAGAAGTTCTGCTGGAGGACAGTGCAGGAGGACATACCACAGTGACACACTCTGTGTCACTTCCTATGTTGCCTGGCTCATGTCATGCTCAGGCAGCTCTCAGGACTTGCTTGATTGAGTGCTGCCTGGCACGAGCCAAGAGCATGATGGGCGTAATTCAACAGCAGAGGCAAATGTGCTCCAGATCCCAGGCACATGCCCTCCTCTCATTTGGGTTTCTTGGGCAGAGGTATACCCAGAGAAGCTGAGTTTCATTTCCCAAGACATGTTGCTCTCCCGCCCACTGATCTCAGATTCATGCAGACACTTCAGGGAACCACTCAAATATTTTTGTAGACCTTGTCTCAAACATGTGGCCCACCATAGTTTGGGAACTCTATGGCAGAAGAGGAGTCAGTCTAGCTGCTGAACTTGGGCTGCTCATGTGGGTAAGGTGAGGTATCAGAAATAAGGTGGGAACTGTGCTCATCATGCAGCCCCCTCAGGGCAGGGATCTGTCTTTTCTTCATTTGTCTGCAAAGCACATAGCTGTGGCCTTGTGTAAATAATGCATAACATGCACAGTCATATTTTCTACACGTCCCTGCCCGCACAGATGGCTTCAATGGGAAAATGTCATTGCTGATCATTAAAAGGCAACAAACTCCTCAACTACCAAAATAAATGAATGGTATATTGTTGGCTTTTACAGTCAGTAGGATCCTCCACGAGGGGATTTTCCCCCCATGTATGCACCTTCAGCAAATTGATTTGATAAGACCCAGTTCCAGACATCACCTTATTTCAAGTTCAGTTACCTAGGAAACTGCAGTGCACTGCTGGGACGAGCTGCCCGCTCCTGCTTCTGTTGGAGCTATTACACACCCCAGCTCTTCCTCCAGGAAGAGCAGAGCGCTGATGCCAGCTCCCAGCCTTTTTGTGCAGATCTGGGCCGTGCGCGCGTGCGAAGGGAGGCACGCAGTCACCAGCGCCCGTGGGAGGGAGACACGCACGCTACCCACACCGAGGTCTGCGTGCTGGGGCTGCTCATTTAGCTGTGAGGAGATGTGCAGACGTGGTAGCTACCTGGAGCATGTGAGTGTGGGGATGTCTGCACCTGCTGCATGCACAGCACCAGCTCTCTGTGTGCGTGTGTGTGTGTGTGTGTGTGTGAGCACACGGACGGCTGCCGTGCACCTGTGTGCCTGCACACATAGGTGAAATGACTGAAGCTACCAGGGCTTCCACAAAATGGTAATTGGATCTGAGGATCTGAGGTAATGCGGTCTGCTGGTTTTTTGTTGTTTTGTTTTTGTTTTTTTTTCCCCAGAGGTCTCATTTCTCAAAGACAAGTTCACTTTCTTTGGGGCAACAAAGCCTTTGCACTCTGTGTCCTGAGAAATGAGGAGTCCTTGAAGAGCAGCTCTAGGCACTGCAGTGGTGCTTGCCAAAGAGCTGGGTGGTAGGAGCCCAAGAGCCACAGTTACTTTTGGAAACACTTGATTTTTACCAATGTGTCCCTAGAAGCAGCTGGTCTCTCAGGTGTGAGATATTCAGCTGCACTGTGGCCTCAGGACACAGGAGGCTCAGGTGCTGGGCTGAAGGTGGAAGGGTGTAAGCAAAGAGCTGGAGTGGGGAATCCCATTTCCTTCCTTGCACCAGGGCCCAGGAGCTACGCCATGGGGATGCAAACACATGCATAGTCAACTCATCTACTCTTGTTTAGCACAGGTGAGCTGACTGGAGCCAGTTCCTTTTGAGCAGACAGCCCTGCCAGGGAGAAACACCCTATTCCCCATGCTGTCGTTCAGCAATTTCCCAGAGACGGCGGATGGGTTTAATGTTTTCTTTTACAGGAATGTGGAGCCCAATATGCATCTCACAGATGGGAAAATAAAATCTGCTCTGCATAGCTCTCTGATTAGTTTGTTCTGTGCCATAACTCGTGTAGCCATCTGCAGGTGTCAGCAGCCCTTTACACTGTCTTTCACCAACTGCAAATATTGTGGCTGTTCTGGTAGAAAGGAAAAATATCTTGTGGAAGTGGAAATGATCAGAGGGGCTGCCCTGAGGTGTCATGGTAGGAGACCTGTTCTCTGAAGAACAGTCTATTCTGATGGACTTTGAGGCACTCTATACATCTTGCATTGTTTGCAGGGGAAGATCACCCTTTTGCTCTCCTCTGTGGGAACTCAGTGACTAACAGGGATAACAAACTCACGAGAACAGGAGGTGCAATCCTTCTGTCCCTCCCCCCATCTCCATACCTGCATCTCTGGGGTAAGCAGTAGCAGAATAACCACTGTGTGGGCTAGAGCAGTGGCCTACCAACATCCACCTGCAGGGAGCAGGGCTGTGTCTGGCCTTTCCTCCAAGCCTCTACCTCACCTCCTGACCTGTCTGGCTAGAGACTCAGCTCACCATTAGAGATGTCAATGTGGCAAGCATCAAAACTCTTGAAGCCTGCTATATTGCTAGACAAAATATTACCAGTGAGGTCTGACTGTCCAGAAGGAAGAACACAAAATTGTGAGTCATGCCTTGAGGAATACTTATATTTGATACATACCAATGAGCACACTTTCTGATCCATTGCAGTGTGTTCTCATCAACTGGCTACAAAACACCTGGTTTCCAGCAGTAACTATCCTGATAGGCATTTGTCTGGTGCATGCTTGCCATGTCAAAGCTATTAGAGTTTGCAAGAAACTTGCTGAACTATTTAATATTTGTATATCTAGATAGACAGCTAGATGTGCAGTCAGGTAGATACTTGAAAGTCCAGCTCAGTGACAGAGAAACCTTTATTTTCATCAACCTGTCAGCACTGTCATTACTGACATTTACTTGGCATTACCTAAGTCTCATATAGAGTCCTGTAGTTCATAGATTCATGTCACAGAGTCATAGAATGGTTCAGGTTGGAAGTGACCTTAAAGATCATCCAGTTCCAACTCCCCTGCCATGGGCAGGGACAGCTTCCACTAGACCAGGTTGCTCACAGCCCCATCCAACCTGGCCACAAACATTTCCAGGACTGATGGGACGTCTGCAGTTTTCCTAGGCAACCTGTGCCAGTGTCTCATGACTCTATTTAATTGTTGCAAAGAATAATTAAAACAAACTTGGTCCATGTCTATAACACACACCATGTATGTTTATGTGTGCATACATACACAGATACATACAAAGACCTGTATATATATATATATATATGTATATATATATATATGTTTCAAACTCATAAATAACTAATATGTAAAGGACAGGCACAGATTTTCTTTCATTCACTACCTCCAGGATGCTTCAGGATGCAGTAGGGCATTTTTAACAGCACTGAATGAAACCGAGGGAGTGAGCAACAGCCTACCTAGATCAAAATCTCTGCAATGCTTCTTTCATTTCCTGGGGCAATGATTCTTGCAGCTGGGGACCTGCTTTTATGAATAGGTGTTCAGAGAAGGGATTTGGCTGTAGCAATTCTATCTATGGCTGGGACTCTCTCCTGCAAACTTTTATATGTGTCAGACATTTCAGCTGAGTTTATGTGTTGTTCTGCATAACAGTGTCTCCAGAAAGGTTTGCCTTCCTGGCTGCTTATAAGTCACTGATCTTTGATCGTTGTGTACCTGTATCCTGGAAGATAATATGTTTGTTTGTATGCATTTCTCAATCAAAATACTGTAAATGATAGATAGAGAAGACAATTTTGTGATAATTATCTGGGCTGTAAAAGCTTCTGGGGCCTCACAGAGATAGTGGCAGCAGATGCATCTGTGCCTGTGTTAACCTGCTTTCCCAGCATCCCCAAAGCCTGACTGCCTTTTTTGACAACATTACAAGAGCAGTGTAGAAAGGGAAAGAAACACAGTTAGAGCGAATAAAGCATTTACTTACTTTGAGAAGTGACTCGAGACACGGATGGTGCTAGAAAGACAGAAGGCTGACCAAAGGGCTGTAATGTCTAAGAACACTGTTTTCTCTCCAGATGAATTTTTCATGTCCTGTGCCATTTAAGTCATCCTGCACATCTCCTCTGTCAGGAAACCTATGCAGGCAGCAGAAAAAGGCCCCAAAATGCAGCAGCTCCCTCACCCCAGACCCACTGACTTTGCTCAGAATAACCAAGACCATAAAGTGGAGATTTCACCCCTTCCCCTCAGTTAGGNCAAACATTTCCAGGACTGATGGGACGTCTGCAGTTTTCCTAGGCAACCTGTGCCAGTGTCTCATGACTCTATTTAATTGTTGCAAAGAATAATTAAAACAAACTTGGTCCATGTCTATAACACACACCATGTATGTTTATGTGTGCATACATACACAGATACATACAAAGACCTGTATATATATATATATATGTATATATATATATATATGTTTCAAACTCATAAATAACTAATATGTAAAGGACAGGCACAGATTTTCTTTCATTCACTACCTCCAGGATGCTTCAGGATGCAGTAGGGCATTTTTAACAGCACTGAATGAAACCGAGGGAGTGAGCAACAGCCTACCTAGATCAAAATCTCTGCAATGCTTCTTTCATTTCCTGGGGCAATGATTCTTGCAGCTGGGGACCTGCTTTTATGAATAGGTGTTCAGAGAAGGGATTTGGCTGTAGCAATTCTATCTATGGCTGGGACTCTCTCCTGCAAACTTTTATATGTGTCAGACATTTCAGCTGAGTTTATGTGTTGTTCTGCATAACAGTGTCTCCAGAAAGGTTTGCCTTCCTGGCTGCTTATAAGTCACTGATCTTTGATCGTTGTGTACCTGTATCCTGGAAGATAATATGTTTGTTTGTATGCATTTCTCAATCAAAATACTGTAAATGATAGATAGAGAAGACAATTTTGTGATAATTATCTGGGCTGTAAAAGCTTCTGGGGCCTCACAGAGATAGTGGCAGCAGATGCATCTGTGCCTGTGTTAACCTGCTTTCCCAGCATCCCCAAAGCCTGACTGCCTTTTTTGACAACATTACAAGAGCAGTGTAGAAAGGGAAAGAAACACAGTTAGAGCGAATAAAGCATTTACTTACTTTGAGAAGTGACTCGAGACACGGATGGTGCTAGAAAGACAGAAGGCTGACCAAAGGGCTGTAATGTCTAAGAACACTGTTTTCTCTCCAGATGAATTTTTCATGTCCTGTGCCATTTAAGTCATCCTGCACATCTCCTCTGTCAGGAAACCTATGCAGGCAGCAGAAAAAGGCCCCAAAATGCAGCAGCTCCCTCACCCCAGACCCACTGACTTTGCTCAGAATAACCAAGACCATAAAGTGGAGATTTCACCCCTTCCCCTCAGTTAGGGTTTCACCCCTTCCCCTCAGTTAGGGTCAGAGCTGGCTCCTTGAGCTACTGGATGTCTCTGTGAACCTACAGACAATGGCTCAGCCTCACCACAAGCCACTGCCTGCCAGTGCTGGGCCCTGGACTGCATCATCTAGGATATTCCTTCCAGGACTATGTTTCTAAGATGGGAACTACAGCTTGAACACAACTGTGTGAATACTGAAGTTGTAGATAGGATGTTCAGGATCACTTAATTCACAAGCAAGACTTTACTGACTCTACCACTTTTCCCTCACAGTGCTGTGGAAATAAGTGTATCATTGCCTTATCTCTGCTCAAGTATTAAAGTTAGAATGTGTTAGAAACATCCAGGATAAAATTAAATAAGAGATTCCATTTGGTGTTTTGCAATGTGTGCTGAACATTTTATTTTCCTTCAAAGAAATATTGAATAATGGTGTATTTGGACAACACTTTTTTTGAAAATACAGAACACCATTGCATAAATGAAGCATATTTTTTAACATAAAGATACAGTTTCTAAGTTTTCTTCAATTTTTCAAACTTTTGAGTGCTTGGATATTCAATTTTATCATTCTTTTAATTTAGAGAAGTATTTGACTGTAGTAATGCTGAGGTGGCTGCAAGAATGGTCAATTGAAACAGCTTTTCATCAGTGGTGCTGTGCCATTAAGATACTAGGAAGCTTGTACAGTGGTAGATAATAAAAGCTGACAATAAAAACAAAGTTTGTTTTCAAGTCAAATTACAATTGAAGTGTTTTGAGCTGTGTTTTACTAAATCCACTTGCAAAAGTAGGATCAGAAAAAGAATTTCCTGTCATGTAGGGAACATCTTCTAGAGAATGTCTTCTCTAAAAGAAGCCAACAAATTTCAGCACTGATAACTTTCTTATTCCTAAAACCAATTATTTTCAAACATGTCATCTACACTAGCTCTCAGTGAGGATTAACTACATGACAGGCTTGAACTTTTAAAAGCAAGTGAGTTTTAAATTATGAAAGAGCAGGGGGAAAAGGTGAGACTAATTTTTACTGTACAGAAACATGTAAAGTTTTTCAGCGCATCATCATTCATAGTCTTCTTGCCATAATTATAATGAAAATTATTCCCTTTCTCTTCTTTTTTTGACTCCCTAACAAGAAATGCTTTGTGATTGGATGATGTAGACTAATTTTAATGAATCATTTATCATATGAATAGCTTATTGCAAATGAAACTCCCCCATCTAGCCCAGGAGTATTTTTTTGTTAATTGCTTTGCAAGCATTAAAGAATATTTCCAGTTGAAACTGCCTGGACCAACACTATTGAATGTTACAGTTGTGTTGTCTGACTGCACGGGATCTCTACCAAGAGTTGGGTGTCTTGCCTGGCTCTTTGTGACAGTCCTTCAAAATCCGATTTCAGCAAATATTCATGGGCATTATGTGAAAATATGCTTCACTGTACTCCTCCAGAAGTATATTTCTGTATATTTTCAGAGAATGAATCTTGCAATTCTCACACTCCCTGTACCCTCCTAGGTTAAGAGGCATGCTGCTATTGCACTGCAGAGAGGCTTTCATCCTCAGAGCTGGCACAAATTGAACACTGACACTGGATATTTGTGGGAATATCCCTATAGTTTTCTAATTACAAGTGGGTTTGCACCAAGTGTGGAATGTTTTAGCGCTAAAGCAAATATTTACAGATGTGGGAAGCTGGTTGCTATTCAGGATTTGATTTGCTACAGTGAGTTCTATCCCAGCAAAATTTCCACTGATGGGGTCTGTGCTGTCAGGACATCAGTTTCCCCCCACAGGTCACCAAAAGGACAGACTTTCAAAGCTAAAATAATTAAAGGGGTCAATAAATGTCTTCACCCAAGATAGATAGGAAAACATCAGTGTTTCAGTGTGACCCAGACTGGCAGATTTTTTGTTCAAACTGTTGATCAGTTTTTTATTTTGCCTGTTTATTTTGGTCTAAACTCTAAGTTGAGACTTCAGTAAACCTCTGGGAAGCCTGTAGAAAGCCAGCAGCGCCCAAATAGTGGCTCAGCTGGTGTCCAAGGACAGAAAATCCACACTTCTCAGTGGTGTCACAGATATATTCTGCTCTGGTTGGAGGTTTTAATGAGGAGATGTTTCTAGGATGAAAAAGAATAACGGGACTGAGAAAATTTAATCCTGAAAAATGAAAGAGGAAGACTGAAAAGAAGATAATCACAAGTTTCAGGATTTAAACTTCAGTACGCGGGATGCGATCTGTCGGAGAATCAGTCTGTGTCGTGCCTAAGGTTTTTTCCTTTTTCCACAGAGGGGTCCAATCTGGCCAGAAAATGTTGGACAATTATAGAGGCAACACACTGGCTTCAGTGCAGCAGCTGGGGCTGCTTCCCCAGGGCTGGAGGGCTCAGACAGGGCATCCGATGGCAGCAACTTAATGCCTGTTACCAGGCATAAGGTGAACAACGGGAGTTGATCCTATGCATTAATCCACAGCAACTGTGAGATAAATTACATTAGTTTAAATGCCACTGAAGGAAACTTGGCTGACGTCTGCAAACTCGTTAAGCTGCTTTAATTGCAGCACTCTAGGAGAAGGTGGTGATTTCAGCAGACTGAAATAGGATGGGGAGTCCTCGCTGCGTGAGACAGGAGAGAGAGCACCAAACACAGCTACTCAGGCCAAGAGAAAATGGGGAAATCCTGTCTTTCAGGTGGGAAATAAAATAGGCAGTCTTTCCCTTTCCATAGCACCTCTTCTTAGCCAAATCAGTAAACAACAGATTGAGGGTTGAGGGACTAGAATGGCACAGGCAAAAGGACTAGGCTGGCACACCTCATCCTCCACCTTCATTCCTCACAGGAAAAGGCATTTTCAGGTAGATATGGCTGAAATAAGTTCAATCAAAAAAGGAGCAAGTGGGAGATGGGTTTTCTTTCATTAAATACAGTCATAAAACTTTGTTGTCTGTCTTTGTTAAAGAAAATCAGAAACCTCCCACAAAGAGATTTTTCTTTTGCTGAAACCATGCTTAGCTTTTTTGTTTGGCTGGTTTTGTAAATGAGGTAGGGTACTTTGCATTGAGAGTAATACCTTTTTTCATGAAAGGAGAAAATGTAGAAGAAAAGGTTTCTCTTCCTTGAAAAACTGATTCTTAGCTGGTTTCAACCATAGACATGGATTAGTTATTAAAAATAGTCAGAAAGATTTTGATCCTGCCAACTATCAAGCATGCTGACAGTAAAAGCACTTGAGCTTTATTCTTAATTTTTAGCATACCAAGAGCTCTCCTAACCTTGTAGAGATGGCCTGAATGCTGCAGGTTAAGTATGTGCTCACCATCCATTTGGTGGTGAGCCCAGGTTTTCAGGGCTGTAGAAGTGAACTGACGGTTCAGAAAATAAAGCCTTTCTTCCCTGACTTCTTTTTATTTTTGAACTGACAAGTGTACTGATGGCCAGTTTAATTTGATTTGACATAGATGGTCATTTCAGTTGGCAATCATCCACCAAAATACATGTCACCCTTGGCTAATGACCTACCCTCATCGATAATCTTGTGACATCTTTTCCACATTGTATATGACATGTGCCTCTGAACTTCCTGCAATAACCCCTTTGTGTTTTTAAATCCCAGCCTGCCAAATGCCTGACTCCAAAATGTCATTTCTCCCTCACAAGTACACACCAGCTTCTGAGGGAGCTCCCTGTGCAGCTCCCTCCATCTTAGCCTTAGGGCCTGGTGGGAAGGGACGTGGGATATACCATGGGAGGACACATCTGCCCTTGGCTTCCATCTGTCACACCATGCCAGGCCACAGCCTGAAGGGCTGGAACCAGTGGCCTGTCATTCTCTTGGCCTTTCCCCACATCTGAAATGGATGGATGTGGTGTTGCAGCACTGCAGATGGGGGAATTAGATCTTTTTACACCTATATTTTGCAAAGTATCTAGGTAATAATTATTAATGACCAACAATAATTCTAGATCTTTATTTTCTCTGCATCTATAATGATTAGGAATCCATAATTTTGTCCTCTGAGCTGCCTAGTCACTTCAGAGGTGAAACGGAAACTTTAGCCTTTTGCATGCACTTGAAGCCTGATTAATAGTTCTCTGTAATCCATGGCTGCCCAGTCAAACTCAGGGTTATGTGACATGTGGGATGGCATCAGCTACCACAGAAGTAAGTGGTGAATGAGATATTTGTAAGAGAAAGTCTTGCATCTGCATGCAACCTTTTCCAGCTTGTGTTTGAAAGACATTTCCCAGTCTGATCGTTCACTGGAATGCTTCTACTCAGTTTACATTTGTTTCTGTCACAGGGCTGTTTGCACAATAAATTAAACAGTCAATAAATGCAGGGGCCATAAATCTTCTCTATCACTAATTACCTTAAAAATAAGGAGACCGCTATTCTGCCTCCCTTATTTTGTTTGATAGTTGTAGCAGCAGCTGATCTGGCTAATAATCCCAGTAGCCTGCCTTCAACTCAGGACCATCACAGGGTCACAGGGAGGACAAATATGAAAATCAGGCATGTGCAGAGTAATTTTTCTCATGAGAAAACATATTAATATGAAACAATGAGAAGCCATGGGACTTCCTAACCTGGATGCAACATACTTTTGCCTTGGCTGAGGCTGCTCTGCCATTGTGAGTAAATGCCCTCTGGGAGCTACTGCTGTGTGACTGCTAACACTTGGCACTCATCGCTCTACGTGAGCTGTGGGGAGTCTCCGTCACTGTGCAGCCATCTGAACCTTGTTTCTGTGAGGTCCCAAAGGCCTTTGCAAGGTTTGTTTATTATTAGCCTCATTTATCACTCTCATGGCTGATTTTGAATATAAGGAAAGTGGATCCTATTAAAAAATTCATGCATTACTATCTGGGACACAGAGTCAAGTGTGGAGTAACCCATATTTCATCATCCTACTATTAAATAACAAGTACTAATTTACTTTTCACCAATTAGCTAAGAACAGGCAAACTAAGTTTGCACATGTGGCAGCGAGCTAACTGCTGCTAGATTAAAAGTGTCATATGTGGATCCAG
Organism: Notiomystis cincta; assembly: GCA_013398075.1. Taxonomy (NCBI): domain Eukaryota; kingdom Metazoa; phylum Chordata; class Aves; order Passeriformes; family Notiomystidae; genus Notiomystis; species Notiomystis cincta. Next base: position 121,845 of record VZRX01018924.1, read on the forward strand.
GATATTTTATGAAAAAGATTAGTGAGTTGTTTCTCACATCATAAATTTCCTTGTTGTTCTGCTAGGAAACATTTCCAGTTTGTGGTGCTGTCTCTGAGCTGTTGACTCTAACAGTGCAGCCCAGAGCAGGTGGATGTAGATGACCTAGAAGTCCTGCCAACATTTCTGTGGTGTGTATGCCTGTGTGGGAGGCAGCAGCACTTGAAAAAGGAAGAAGAGAGCATCAAAGAGTATTTAGGCAAAGAAGCTGTGGGCTCAGCTGTAAGCAAAGCCCCTGTGGTTAAAGCTGTTCTTGTTGAGGTGTCCCATGTGACAGTACCAAATCCATCCCCACGCTTTGCTGTGCATGTCCACCTCCTTGCTGAGCTGAGGGACTGTTTGGTACACAGTGCTGTGACGTGAATCAAGGCAGTGACATCACCCCTGCAAAGTCAGATCAGCCTGAAGGTCCTGCACACTCAGCACACTGGAGGCTGTGGGAATGGACACCAGGATCTGGCAATGTGTGATGCTGGTGCTGTCACCCCTGCCCATCCACACTGTCCCACTCCCCACCGTGCCCACCATGCCCACCATGCCCACCATGCCCTGTTTTGCAGTGGTCACTTCCACTGACTTTCTATAGTACAGGAGTGAACAGTGGCAGAGCTTTTCGGCCCTGTGCACTTGGGTTTTTTAAAGAGGGATCATTACAAAAACAAAGGTCATTTAAGAGCACACAGATACACAGAAAATCCCATTTTAGATTAAAAAAGTGCAGTGGAGTTTGACCTTTGCTCTGTCTTCTGCCATGCCTCCTCTCTAGAGCTTTATAAGGTGTTCATGGTCATGCTGCTTTATTTTTCCCACAGCTCTGTTTTTTCCTTCTAGGCATGAAAAAGGCAAAGCTAAGAACCACAAATTTTAGTTAAAACAGGTTGACCTACACTTTGAAAAGAGCAAGTGCATTCTTAGGTAATTCACAAACAGGAAAATGAGACAAGGTCAATGATCAACTCATTTTTTTTACTTGACCCATCTTACTGAGCCTGTGGTTTTGCCCCTGAGCTCTCAGGGCCACAGCCCTTTTGTACACCAGTGTTTGGGATCTGCAGACTGAGCACAGATCAAGGTCCTTTCCTTATAAGACCTTCCAGACTCACCTTGCAGACTGGCAGGCTGATATTCAGTGCATCAATGAGTGAGTTAGGACAATCTGAGCACCAGGAGTAGAACTCTCCTTTCAAGTTTCCAGGCAACATCAGCAGGACAGAGATACCCAGAAGATAAATCTGCTGCACCACAAGGCCTTTTTGGGGTAGTGGGAAGAAGCCCCCCAGCCACAACAGCAGAAGTATGTATGGACACTAGCTGGATAGGAGCATGGATTTTGCCATGGAGGGTCCCTACATGGGTCAGAAAATAGTCCAGATGTTAACCAGCTCTCAGAAACCAGTCCAGCCATAAAAATGGACACTCATGGCTCAAAAAAAGCAAGAGAAGCAAATAATTCATCTTAGCTACCATGAAATTCCCTGTCTCCTTTTGCAAACAAAACAGAGCACAAAGGTAATAATCCCTAGAAAATGCCAGTGATTTTGTACTGTTCACCCAGCTCTGGTGCACTGAAGGGCAGGAGACCTTGCCCAGCCCACACAACCCATGGCTTTTGTCCACCTGCACAAAGGATCTCGCCTCTGCAACACTGCAGCCCTCTCAGGAATACCACAGGCTTCCCTGGCCTATGTCCATGGGGAAAAAATGAGAAACAAGCATCAGGCAACACCGTCTGATGGCCATAATGGTAGGAGGATAAACAGTGTGGCTTCTTTAGAGGGAAAGGGCCATGGAAGCCTGGCTCTTGTAGATCTTCTCAGGGAGCCAAGACACATGCATACACATTCAATAAGGAGCTGCTTCTTTTCTCTTCCCAGAAATGCCATTTTCCTCTGGGTGCTTTTCAATTACTGGACATATGAAAGATTTGAGCCAAGACAATTTACTTCTCATACATGAGTGAGTATCTAACTGCCCATCTTCAGTCTGACTGATGGGAGCCCAGATAACTTGGCAATCTTCCTCCTCCTACATCTAAAAGATGGCTGCTATCCATAAGTGCTCCTGCCACAGATATAGATGCCACCAAAACAGATAGCCCTCTGCAGTGAGAAACATCTGTAGGAGACAATCCGTATGAGAATGAAATGGTATTTGCCCCAATTTATTCTGTAAGAACAATGCAAACAGGGTATCCCATCAAAATATTGTTTTGGTTTCCTTTGGTTTCTTTCCTTACTGATCAAGTGAAGAAATCAACCCCATTTCTCTTTCCCAAAATCTCCAAGGTAAAATTCACTTCAGGTCCCTTTCATGAAATGGCTGGATAGAAGGTTCTCCCTAGGGTCACTCAGCACATTCATTACACTGCTCTCACTCCTCTAAGATTATGAATCATGTATCCCAGGACTTGTCCACACTTGCAAGTTATCACTGATTAAGGCAAGGTGCAAATATAAAGAGCCATTGCTGTTTCTGAAGAGCAGCTCAAGGGTTGAGCTAAGCAGGAGCAATGCACTGATTTGTCAATACCAGCTTCCTCACAGGGTGTTAATCAGGAAGAGGTGACTGGAAACAGCTCAGCCCAGAGGTATGACGTAGGTGAATCAGCTGCACTTGCTCAAACCTCTCCCAGAGGGCTCTGGCTGCCCTTGCCAATAATAGGAGAGGGTTTCAGGAAGTGCTGCTGAAGATCCCAAGGATGGTTTCAATTAATGCTGTGCATGTTAAAGTCTGTGCCACAGTTTGCCATAGGGAAGCAGCATTAAACCACTACTACTAGTTGGATTATCTACTTATGGTTAAAAATACTGGCTGATGTATTCATCTGTTGAGCAGCCAAGCAGCTGAAAAGGCATTTGGCAAAATGTTCCAGATGAAAATAAAAGCCCAGAGCTAGATGAGACCTTTCCACAGGAGCCTGTGACAGGTCATGGTATTGCTGTTCAGCCAAGTTGTCAAGCAACAAAGCTATGAAGGAATATTTAGTGGGTTGCAAATGCTCTCTTCTCATCTTTCAGTTGTGTAAATTTTATTGAGTGATGCTGCCCTTATTCTGTATTTGTCCCTTCTCAGTAGAAGTGCTTGACAAGTCATCTAGGAAGATCTATCATTGCATAACCTCATACTCGACTGACAAAGCAGTTCACCTCTTTTTGCCCCCTTCATGCAGCCAAGGGCTCCAGGCATTTCTCAGGCATCCTTCAGCAATGTACTTCTGCAGAAATAAAAAGCCACAAAGCTCAGAATCTGGTTTTCCTCTGTTTTTTTATTCTCTTAGCCTAACCCAAAGCACTTTAAAATAAATAATTGCTATCATCTTAGGGAAAGTGTGAGGTAATTAGGTCTCTGGTCTCTAATTTATAAGCAGAAGTGGAAAAACACCCTACCCTTGACAGGATTAAAGTACCTGTGGGTACAATTCATGCTTTCAGATCATCTCCGGCCACTTTGTTCCTTTTAGGCCACTGCAGGTATGTACAGAGATGATTATAGAGACTTCCTGGTTGATGCTCAGAGGAAAGCAGGTGCTTCCAGCCAGGCTGGGTGCTGGGAACATGAAGGCTTGTTCCTCCCATGCCTGTGTCAGCTGGACATGGCTCTGGGATTGCTCCTGTGCCAGCTCCTGCCCCACAGCACCGGTGACTCCATTCCCATGTGCTGCGGGTGGGATCCAGCACAGGAGCTGCTGCCAGGGGACAGCTGGCCAAAGGCAAGTGTGTGAGGGTCATTCCCATCCTGCAGCTCACAGGATGGCCCTCTGTGTCTGTCTCCAGGGCTCAGCCTGTCCTGGGGATCTGAACATGCAGTAGAGGACCCAGAAATGGGGCAGAACACTTTTGGCATGTGGAGCGACAAGTGCAGGGAGAACACAAACTTCTTGAGGAATAATTTGCAACTTCACATGTGAAACTTACTTGGGGACTTGCATTATCTAACACTGCTGTGTCAGCTGATCTCAGGGGAGATTCAGGACAGGCCTCTCCACCTGCTGAGGAGCTGTGTCAGAACTGGCCTGGAGACACAAGAGCACAAACATTACCTGAGGGAGTCTGGCTAAGCCTGTGAACAAGAATTAGCTTCAGTGCATACGACCAAGCCTGCCTTTCAGGGAGGACAGGTGAAGGTGGTGGGATACAGCACAAAACACACTAAAAATGGCCTATATTCACACTTTTCTGTACAACCATTAATTTTTGTTTTCTTTTTAAAATTATCTTCCTATCAATCCAACCCTGAGGCAGTTAACACATGGAACTCAAAGCTACAGCTAACCCATATATGCACACCAGCTTAAGAACAAAATATTTCATGATCATATTGAAATCTCTAACTCAAGCTGGGCTTAAGCTTGAAGCAGCTATGGTTCCAGTTGTAATAACCCTGGGAACTGAGAGGATCTGGAACTTCTGAAAATCAAGTCCAGAGACACTCAGGATTTCCACCAGTGCCACAAACCCAAGAAAACTTTCTGATGGTTTCATTTGTATTTGGAGTTTCACTGACCTAGAAAATAATACATGAAATATATTCTGTCTATTCCTCAGGCAGGTTCCATATTATCAAGTGCAGTACTTCCAGCTGCAGTCAGTGTATTCTTTTGTTCTAAATATGCCTTCCAGAGCTGTATTTCTTCCAAAATTATGAGACTTGGAACTCTACTTTCATGATCATGAAAGATTTTGTTCATGCATCTTCTTTAACAGGTGCATTCAGAGTCTAAGTCCATTTTACGAATACGTCAGAACAAAAAAAAAGCTAAAATCAGTTGCCAAAGCTTCCATCTGACCTTTAAATACATATTTAAAGCTCTGTCTCAGGGCTTCACAGCCCCCAAGGAGTTTCTTTTCTCAGTGCCAAATGCAGAGTTCATACAGCTCCAGCTCCTCCAAAAAAGGTGCTAAGTTCACATGCTAAAGCCAGGTGCTGTTTACACAGAAAACTGGGGCAAACATCTGCATGTCACCAAGCACTTTTCCTGTACACTGAATATAAATATCCAGAGTAAACCTTTTCCTCTTGACTGTGTTTCCTCCTACACCTTTATTCTCTGAGGCAGCTTCTCTAAGTAACCTGAGTTTCCTTTCCATGGTGTAAAAATACTAAAGCTCCACTGCCTTATAATCTGCTCCTTCTGCTGGGAGTCCATCAGCTCTTCAGGCTGTGGGGCCAAGAGGCACTATCCCTGTTACAGGGTTTGACATCTGAAAGTCTCATTTATGGCTGATGAGGGGAATATAGTTCATAAAGCTGCTGAGGAAAGGTGTGCTGAAAAAAAAGGAGAGGAGAGGTTCGGAG